>SRQG01000162.1:0-62110 GCA_018360325.1 Claviceps aff. humidiphila group G2b
AAGCGGGGTTCTTCGTTATTTGTTAGGGGTTTTACAAAATGAGGTCAAAAAAGTTCGGCTGGGTGAGGATATCGCTAATGTGGCGTTCGTTAAAACGAGGTTCGACTGTACCTCCTAATGGGCTGCCCGGGATGCGGACCCACGTGGAACATGCAGCAGCACCACGGTCCACGGTCCACCACTGACCAAATCCCTGGCCCTCCTTCTCTTTAACAAGGCGACACCAAGTTTCTTGGCTTCGTTAAATTGTTGCGAGCGGCGGTCAGAATGTCCATCAACAAAACTTGCTCAATAGTGCTTCGCCTGCCGCCTCTAGCTGCTCTTGTAGCCGTTCCGGAGATGTCGTTCGGCAATAAAAGAGACAGAGCAGGAGGATTTGTAAAACTAGCCGTGTAATCCACCTCTCCATTATCCGTCGCTCTCTCATTCCCATGTCTCGCGATCCTACCAACAGCGTCGCGCCGCAATCTACCGACCACGCGTACAATATGGGAGGCAGTATACATGATGGCTCCTCGTCGGGCAATTACATCGACACAGATGGAAAGAAAAGTCTCGTATCAGACCCAAACGCCCACGACTATGGCTCAACGTCGGTGGGAGGAGAAGAATCCGACGACGCCGCCGCGCCATTGAGTACCAAAAAGGCTCTCTGGGCGTGGTTGATCCTGTGCTTTTCGGTATGGACGGTGCCTTTGAGTCAACTTGCAGCATCTTTTGGACTTCAAATGCTAATACACATTTCATTAGACTGGCCCAACAAGCGGCATGGTCAATTCGTACGTAACAGCCAGTATCCAGTCCGCAGCGAATGCGGTGGGCCACATCCCCGGCACCAATAAGCCCTGCGCGCGCAGAGGCGCGATTAAGTGCGTCGTCAAGCTTGGGGGCCGAGACGTCGACTATCTGAGCTACCTGTATGTCCCATTATTTTTCTACTATGATCTCCAATGTATCGAACGAAAATGAAAAGATGAGGAAAAGAATAAAAATCGCGGAATTCTTTATCCGCCTTCTAGCTGCCTAGCAAAGACTAAGACTACGAAATGAACAGACTCTATCTCCGATCTATAAGCCGCGCGACCGAGGGTGTTGTGTCTATCCTCGCATCCGGCCTAGCAGACTTCTCTGACTACCGCAAGACCATGATGATGGCCTCCATCTACCTCTTTGGCGTGCTCGCCCTGCCTTTTGCGGGATTGACGGGCAATGACTACGCCCATTTGAATGCGCTGTCGACGCTGTACGTGGCTATTTCGACCGTCGCGGGCATCTACATCGTCATCGAGGCCTCGTACATCCCCATCTTCATGAGATCAGTGGGTTGGTTTGGACAAAGAGAAGCTATGAGGATGCAAGATCAGGAGAGGGCTACCAAATCTGTCAACAAAACCTGGATCCAGGGCAGCAAAGTCAGTGTTTTGGGCCTTGTGTCGGGCAATATGGGTGCGATACTGGGCCTGCTCATTGGTGTGATTATTACGTATTCGAGGGGAAGTTATGTGACGGAGGGGTATTTCAAGTACGTGTTTCCCCAGCGAGGACTCCTCTTTTCCTAATGTTTCTTTCTTGTACAAAGACAGCGTGTCCAGTGCGTCTGCTGATCAGTGATGTGGCTTCTAGCTTTCTCCTCGCGATTACCGTTGGCGGATGCCTCACAAGTAAGCCAGCCATTGATGGCCAGCCATTGATGCATCAATTCCCATACAAATGAGACCTCAATACTGACTAGTCTTTGCTTTATAGTTATCTGCGCAGGAGTTGGTCACTTCCTACTCCCCAACATTCCCGGGGCACCCAAGCCCAAAGGAAAAAGCATATTCCTTCTCCCGCTGCGCACATGTAAGTTGACGATGGCCCCAACTGTCTGAAAGAGGAGAATCGACCGAAATAACAATACGTCATTTTTTCTTCTTTTTTCTTCTTTTTTTCTTCAAGAAGCACGTGACATTCAAGACTGACACTACCAGGGCTTAAACTCTTCACTTCCATCCGCCGCTACCCCAATGCCTTCAAGTTCTGTGCAGGGTGGGTCCTCTGGAACACCGCCTACAGCAACTTCCTCCAGCTCCTCGCCGCCCTCTTCCTCGAGACAAGCGGCATCCAGCGCGGCAGCAACATTTACACCGTCTACACCTTCATGATGGTCATCTTTGCCTGCGTAGGCTCCCTCTCCTGGCTCTTCACCTTCCGGCGCACCAAGCTCCACATCAAACATTGGGCGTACATATTCCTGTGCGTCAACGGTCTCTGCATCCTCTGGGGCTGCATCGGCATCAGCGACAGCTCCCCGATTGGATACAAGCACCAGGCCGAGTTCTGGGTCGCAGATGCACTCTTCATGAGCACCAGCAGCGCTCTGCGGTCGCTCAACCGGGTTCTCTACGCGTCGTTGATTCCCAAGGGATCCGAGGCAGCCTTTTTCGGGCTCGAGATCACGCTGGATCTTGCCACGGGGTGGATCAATCCGCTTGTGCAGGGGGTCATCCAGGACAGGACGCACAATCTGCGATTTCCCATGATTCCGAATCTGCTTCTCATTCTGGTTGGCGGGGGATTATATGTTTGGACAGATGTGGACAAGGGGGTGCGGGATGCGGAGAAGCCGTTAGTGGAGCAGGGAACGGCTGCGGTTGTGGCTGATGGCCCAAGCCGCCCATGATGCTCAGATTTACCAGGCCCTGCATGAATGATGAACTCGCTTCCATTGACGTGACGTGAAGAGGCGGGGTTTACGGAGTATATCGTATTTATGTTGTGCATGATTATTTGCTCCAAGTCTCGGATGGATTTTAGAAGGATGCTGCTCTGGCACGTCGCTTCGGATTGTAATTGTTAGGCGTATTTATTATATCAACAAAATGACACCACTCTGTGCATATCTCGTTCTGATGCCAATTCCATCATGCTGTACTCTGTATAACCAGTCTATTCATGTTTCATGGAACTGAATGCGAACCAAACTTGTGCGGAGTAAGCCACTAGAGGCATCCGTTTCTCAATGTATAAACCAAAAATTAAACTAAATAAATAAAAAAATAGACACCTGTCCCGATGTAAAGGAGGCTAAAAGCACAACCACATTCATCGCATCCCAAATGATTACCCACAAGCATCTCACCCGAATGAATGCCCTATTCCAGCCTCGGAAAGTGAACCACCCACTCAAACATGTCCCCTCCGCGGAATCAGATACACATACTCCCCCAGTCCCACATTCTCCCGCAATCCACCCGTATACTCCCCCGACGACAACGCCGCGTGCGCCACACTCGATTTCGTGATGTACAAGTGGGTGTCTCCGCGGATCTCCACGATGCAGTTGTGCCAGGGGGTCGGTACGTGGAGTTTATCGCAGCAGTTACTATCCGTTCCGTTGGGGGGGAGAATGTCTGTGGGGAGGACATATCTGCCGAGCATTTGGATACCGAATTTTGGGCCCGCGTTGTCGTGCCTGTAACATTCCACCCAAAAAAACAAAAAAAGGGAAAAAAAGTGGCATGTCAGTCTTGTGGAAGGGGGTTAACAGCCGAAAAGACGAATTGACTTACGCGTGGATGGATAGTCGGACATGATGGGGGAATAATATCTGCACTAAATTCGAGTATGCTTGGTTCCGCTACACCAAGGTCCAACGGGCATCAGCTTCACTGCAGAGCCTCTACCTCTCGGTTCATCATGTAAAATGCACAAAACGGGGTAAGCGACGTCTGACGAACCTGTATCATTTCAAAAGCAACTTTGGCAGATTTCTTGCGCAGTTGCGTCCGACTTAAATGGCTCGTATACTTATTCGTAGCCAGATCCTCGAGCATGAATTTGGAGAAACCCCGATAGAGGGCAATCATGCTGGCCTCTTGCGATGAGAGCATAGTTCGCAGTTCTTCATCGTCGAGCTGGAACCCCATCACTAGGATCTTGCGGCACATTTCGGCTTCGCGGGTCATTTTGGTGGCGATGTGGTGGATCAGTTCTGGGAGCATGCTTTCAATCTCACGAGCGCTGGATAGTTCATCGCCACTGCTGCTGTCGCTGCCGTCGCAGTGCGATGCGAATAGTTCCGGGAGAGAGCGGAATCCGATTCGGTCTTTTCCGCCTTGGAGTGTGGTAATGTGCTGGTTCATGACTTGCAGGCGGGCGCCGTACCAATCTACGACGTCGTCATCTACTCCGACTGCTCGGGTCAGCTTTCGCGTTCTTCTACGTAGCTGGTTGGCCTTTCTCACAAGGGTGACGCCGGACGGTCTAAGGGAGGAAATTTTCAAAGAGAGTATTTCTACTCACTGCAGTCGCTGAAGACGTGGCCGTCGCTGATGATCCAGAGCTTCGCACCGGGCTCATATATGGCTTCTATGTCTTGTATGAACCTGTGCATGTGCTCCAGGGCCATGTACTCGCCGCGGTCTGGCGCCTTGGACAAGACTTTCCCGGTACTAGAAGACTTGCATGGGAATGCAGGGAGACAAAACTCGACCATCTGTCCGCGCCTGGTGAAGCGGCTGACGCTTTCTCGAAACACTGCCCGACCTCCCTGGTCCCATTTATCGCAACTAGACACATATCGAAGACTGCGATCAAACAAGTCCACGATGGCATCCGTCACAGCCTCGACATCTACCTGCCCCAGAACAACCTCATCCACTTCCGTACCGATCCGCACATTCTCCAATATCAACGACGCAAAGAAACGGTCCATCTGGGCTTGCGCATGGGCGTGCTTGACACGGCGGCCCTCCGAGAGATCTCCCCCCGCCGGCGCGAGAATCACACCCACGATATGCTGCGTCGATGTATCCAGCATCTCAAACACGGTACAAGGACTCGTCAATGGCTGGTTGGGAGGGCTACTGGTGTTTCTGGTTTCGAGCCCCAGCTCCACTTGAACTGTTACTGTTGCCTGGGACAGGCGCTCCGGGTATGCATTGTAACATGGAGTCTGCAGGAGCCGCTGCCGGAGATGGAACCATGCCGATGAGATGAGGTTTCTGGACGGGCCAAAACACTCGAGGAGTTCGCCGCAGCTGTGCCGGACGAATCCTGCGACGAACCGCTGGTGTATACTTGTAGAGGAGGGCTTGGGACTCGTGGCAGAGGAGGAGTCCTTGAGCGTGGCGGGATGGATTAGGTGGGTCGACATTGTTTTGAAAGGGATACTGTTATATGTTGCGTGACCAAGCCCAGAAATGGGAGTTGGCATATAAGAGGAGAGGTGATTTGCTTCAAAGAGATCTGAGGAAGTACTGAGCGCCTGAGAGGGTGCAGCGGCGGCGGAGGGTCCGGGGAACTGCGGGCTGTTGTACGACCGACTGAGGATTCGTGTAGCAGAGAGGCGTTTTTCTGTTTTATTTCCTGGCCTTTTTATTTTTAAAAAAAAAACCCCCAAGGGAGGAATAAGGAGATGAAGAGAAAACAGCCCTTCAGAGGCAATCTGGTTGTTACACTCTTCTAGGGATCTGTAGTTCAAGGCCCGTATGTACCTACTTTCTTTCCTGATATGCTGTCTCTTGTTGGTGGCCCCATGGCGGCCCTCCTTCCCACCGCTTTGGATCAACATTTCTTATTATTTTTTGTAATAGAACTCATGATATCAGATATCCCACGTCAGCATCTGGCCCGGATTCTGACGGAATAGGTAATACCAAGACTGCGCTTCTCGGAGCTGACTCTGCAGGATATCTCGCAGGGTCTCCCACATATGCCACAGGAAAGATTGGCACAGGTCCCTTGACAGTCCCAACTGAATCGCACGATAATACAACGATTCAAGGCCATAACACATAAATCTTGGGGTCTCCATCAGACGCAAAAGGGCCATTCCTCACCGGCTCGGCAATATTCATTTCGGGCCTAAGGCGCGGCCTTTGAGCAAGTTCCCCCACTTTATTCTCTCTCTTCTTGTTCATGCGCAAATACCTGTAAGCAAGGGGGGGCGCACAAGTCGGGACGATCTGCGCAAGGGGTGTGGTGGTTCGGTAAGACGGGTCGTGGTTGAGTGGCACCGGGGGGATTAGAAATTAAAAAGAAGAGGGAATGGAAGGAAAAGACAGGATGAAGTGTTGTCATGGTTCATTGTTCGGTTTGTGGTTTCGGGAGGCTTTGTTTTGTCTCAACGTTCTGACCAGTGACGGCTTACAAGGGGGGATCGCGGGACCCTGTATAGTGGGTCCAGTGCCTGCCACTGTCCACATGTGGTGAGTGGGGTTTGCTCCGGGGACAGTACCTATGTACACCCTACAGGCTACGGGTATCTCATGCCTGATGTGAAGTTTGTCTCTGCATCATCCCCGTGTTTCGTTCTTGGCCGATCAATTCCCTGAGGCTGGGCGCGCGCTGGGCCGTTGACCATCCTTCATGCATCTTGGCATGATGAAAAGGGTGTACGACCTCACACGCAACTGGGCCATGTGTCGCTTACGAGGCTGTGGCATGTCAGCTGGGGAAGAAGCTTAATTGGCTTGGCTCGCTCACGGATGTCTTCATGAATCGCTCACGGCTTCATCGCGGCTTAATCACGATTTCTCACAGCCTCACTGCGGCTTACTGACAGCTGGCTCATGGTTTGTTATAGTTTTCGGAGCGTCTCACCGCTTGATTACGGTTTGATCACAGCTTCATCACTGCCCGGTCACAGGTTTGTCACGACTTGCTTATAGCTGGCTGGTAGCTGGCTCATAGCTCGTTTGTATCCTTGCTCACAAAACACCCACAGGCTACAGCTCACCTACTCCGTATAGCCTGCTCATAGCCCGCCGCTCATCTCGCCCACGGCTCGCAATACCCGGCGCATCAACAAGTCAACCGTTGGCTCCGTCTGACACCGCGTTCCGATGTTCACGGCCGTGTATCACGTGGTGATGCCACGACTGATCCTACTCACTGTCCCACTCATCGTCACACTCATTGTGATTCTCGTTGGAGCCCTCACTTTCGCCCTGCGCCCGCTCCTGCTCCCTCTGCGAGACATTCGCCGAGTCCCCACCATCCCTTTCTGGGTTGCCCTACTGCCGCTCATCCGCGATGTCGATCAGCAAGACACCTTCAACAGATACATCAAGGAGCCCGTGACGAAGCACGGTGCAGCCAAGATCTTCTTTGCCTCCCGATGGAACCTCCTTGTCCATCGCCCGTCGTACGTGGCCGAGATCTTCAAGCGCGAAGACGTCTACCAGAAGAGTGGGAACCAGAAAAAGATTCCCCATAGTGTCTTGGCTGCTCTCACGGGGGACAACATTATATCGAGCCGGGGCGAAACCTGGAAGAGCTACCAACGCGTCATCAAGCCTGGTCTACAAGCTGGCGCTGATCTCGGTGTACTGCTCAGCAATGCACGCGCGTTACGTGATATCCTCGTCGAGGCGCAGGCACAGTCTCCGCGTGGCGGAGTTGGCATCCAAGCAAGTATACAGAGGTATACGATTGCCAACTTTGCGCAGAGCAACTTCAATGTCGATTTCGATGTAAGTAAACCCCAACTTCCGTATCCCTGGTCCTTCTCCTGCTCGCTGGAATATGGATGGACTGATGAGGGTGGATCTCAACTAACACCGGGCACATCCGGGTTGGCGTAGACCCTAAGATCCGACACTGCGTACATTCACCGCATACAGTACAGGATCAAGAAGGAGATATTTAAGCCTGTTTTTCTGAACTTTCCGTTTCTGGATACCTTTGGGTTCCCGAGTCGTCAGAGAGCGCGGGAGCTAGCCTCTCACTTTACCGATCAACTCGTGTCCGCGCTAGAACGCACTGACACTTGCCTTGATGATGGAGCGAGTGATGTCAAGAGCAAGCTACCCAGAGCGCTCCTCAGTGCCAGACAGACTGGAACATTCACAGAGAAGCAATTCCGTGATAATGTGACTATCCTGTTTGTGGCCGGCCAGGAAAACCCGCAGTTGGCCATTATTTCGACGTTGTATCTACTTGCAAAGCACACTGTACGTCAAGACGTCGGAGGATGACTCATGAGCGAAAGCCGGCATGCCGTTTTAGTCTCCCTGCTGACGCATAATCTAGAGCGTACAAGAAGACTTATACAGGGAGTTCCTAGCCCATGACGACGGACCCATCACCCAGGATGGCCTCCATTCCATGCCGTTGCTATCCGCCGTCGTGCTGGAAAGTCTAAGACTCTTCCCACCCATCGGACAACTAATCAACCGCCAAGTTTCGCAGCCCGTGTGGCTCGGAGGCGAGATATTCGTCCCGGCAGGGACATACGTGGGATACAACTGCTATTCCACAAACCGCGACTCTGAAGCGTGGGGGTCTGACTCGAATGAGTTTCGGCCACAGAGATGGGGTCTCAACTGCCAGGATATCCAGAAGGAGTACAGACGGAGACGGTCCCGGGCGGAGTTTATCTCCTTCCATGGGGGCCAACGGGCATGTCTCGGGGAACGTTTCGCCTTGCTGCAGCTCAAGGTCACGTTGTATGTGCTTGTCAAGAGCTTGCGGTGGAAGCTGGACCCTACGTGGCCGGATAGAATGACTCCGGTAAGTGTGTGGCGCTTCTTTTACACGGGTGTAGCGCTCTAACTGACTAAGAGATTCCGTCATCTCTGTTTTTTCACAGGCCGGTCCTCTGTGTCCAAGGAATCTACACTTGGTTTTCGAACGACGAATGGCGTCATGAAGATCCGTGTATGGCCCCCGTTCCGACCACCAGAGCAGACAATCCGGAATTTGCTCTTCAAGTGGAAAGTGGTTAGTCAGAGGTGATGTGATGACAGCATGTATAGAGTTGGATGGATGGGTGTCAGCTAGATCTCCGAGTCTTACCCAGCCGCAGTATTACACTCACAGAGCCGCATGGATGATGGGCCGAGGTGCCGAGGTGCCAGCCGCATATGTACGCCGCCTAGCCCCCATGCATTCATTACATTGTTTGCATGCAGCATTGTAGATCCTCGGATACTGGCGAAATTTGTATCTACAGATTTCCCCGCCGCCGATCTAGCTCTGAAACGAAGACGATCCGACCCTCAAGGCATTTGCCACCTCTTCTCATGCATCCACTATAATAAAATGTCGCACAAGTGAAACGGAAGCCAGCTGAATGTTGTCACGCTTTCCCAGTGCTTCGTATTGCCCCGTAGAGCGGTGCAGGTCACTGGCCGATACTTTTAAGTGCTAAAGCCTGCCTAGGTATGCAGTGCTATTTCTGTACATGTATGCACAACTGTACGCCCTGAAATCCACACGGGGATACTGCCTCATGCGCACGTCGCACACAGAATGTCACAGTGATCCAGTCCCTCGGGGCAGTGCACCCCATGATGATGCGTCTTGCCTTGGAAATTGTGCCCCCAGACGCGGAGAACCTGTTTCCTTGCGGCTATGCTACGCGATGTATTTGTCGCCGAATGCCGTCGTGTAACATTTGTACGGGCACAACAAGCTGGCCACGTTTTTCAGTGCTTGCCGAACCTCTGATACGGGCGAGTCTCGAGGCGTTGGCTCAGGGCTATCTGTGTGCATTCTCGTGTAAATCGCCAGCACGCACTGCTCCAGGAACAAGCTAGCTGATTCTCTTACCTGTTCGACGTCATTTTGAGTCTCCAACACAGGTATACAAGTCCGCCCGAAAAAAAAAGTTCGGGATACAGCCGCTAACAATCATCGGAAGATTGCGTAGACGGTAGGGCGCTCCGGCTTGAGCACACAGTCGCAGTTACATGTCATATCCTATGATGTGGTGTTTTTTTTCTTGGCAGCTTTGGATGTCGTCGAGAACTTCGCCTTGCCTTGGGTGCCAAAGCCAATCGTCTGTTGTTGATCGGGCTTGTTCGCCTCGTACGTGCGTTGTGACTCGTGAATCATGTCATCATATCTGTCTTAGTCGAGATGTCCATGGAGAAACCTTTGATCTTCCAAGCGCTGTCACCTGTGCAGTTCAGAAGTTCAGGCATGTAATCTTTCACGGTCTTGATGGTCTGAGAGATCCATACTATATCTCTGTAATCGATGCAATAAGATCAGGCCTTTGCCACGGCCTTGATGGTCCGAGAGATCCAGATTACATCTGGTAAAGGCACGATGTTGTGAATTCGGTTCCAGAGATGTCATCTGAATGGCTCAAACCATCAGGGCCGTGGAAGATTCCATGCCCGAAAAGGGGTTTCCAAGGACATCTTGACTCAGACAGAAAAGCTGTATGAGAAAACAAAAAAATGGACTCATGGCCGCACAACACGCGAGTGCGCCCGACATATCTCGAAGCGGAAGAAAAAGTAGTATAGGGAGACTGCATCATCGATGCCAACTTCGACGGAAGATATGTCCACGCAGCAAGAGGCGCCGGCGAAACAAAAGGGAAGCCAAGCCGCCATCTTCAGTCACCGTCTTATCTACCAACGTCTGGGCAACTGACCATCACAGCTCCTCAAAGGGTTTTCCAAGGACATCTTGACTAAGATAAGCTGACATATCTCACGTTCGAGGCGGAAGAAAAATTAATGTAGGGAGACTGAATTGACAATGGCAACTACGGCGGGAGACGTATCTACGCAGCAACAGGCACCGGCGAAACAAAGGCAGTCCATCCGCTACCCATGCATGCATCTACCTACCGTCTGGGCAACTGACCACGTCTTATTGCAACACAGAACCCAGGAGATTGGATGTCAAGAATAAGGGCCAATGACGCCGGTTTGGCCGAGTGATTGCATCACTCGCGCTTGGTCTACGTGCGGCTGTGGGGTTCGTGTCACTGACCCCCGTTCTTGACATCAGGATCCTCCAGGTTTTGTGTTGCACGAGGCTTGGTCAGATGTCCAAACGGTGGTAGATACATGAGGACCGTGAAGATGGCGGCTGGACTTGCCTTTTGTTTCACCGGCGCCTGTTGCTGCGTGATATACTCCGTATCTCCCGCCGTAGTTGACATCGACAATGCAGTCTCCCTATTCTGCTTTTGCTTCAGCCTCGTGAGTCGTACGTATATCGGCTTTAACTGTCTTAGTCAAGCGCCTCTTACTGCGTTGAAATATCTCCCGCCGTGGATTATATCTTCCGTCTGCTGGAACGAGATGAGTCCCTTGGCCTGTCAGACATTTGCCCCCGCTAGTGGTTGGAGAAGCCGCTGGTGAGATTCATCCTCAAACTGACCCAACGATGACTTGACTTCGACATCATCGGTGTCGTCTCCATTTGGTACTCTGGTACTCTCCATCGTTCATGTTTGAGCGGACGGTAGTATTGATGTAGTACACGCAAAGTTGTTGTTGGCTATCAGAAAAGATGCGATCAAGGACGTTCTTCAAGGCCTTCTCCTTATCCGTGACGCCGGTAACCTGGAACAGATACCTGTTGGATCTGTTTGTGGTTACTTTCACCTCGCAGTCCAACTTTTGGCTTGAGAACTGTCCAAGTCCTCGGCTTCGGATGGCCGAGAGGCTCCTTTATCGCAACGGATGGAACAACAGGTTGGGTACCTTTTTGCGGCTATTATCTAGGTCTTTAGGGTAGTTTGTCGACTTCTTGACCAACGCGACGCCATTCTCAATTCCCCAGCTGTGGATGGCCTTGAAGACCTCGTCCAGGCTATCATACAAGCCTGAGGGCGGAAACGGTGGGATTCCGTGGACTTCACCAGTCGGGATGGCTGCATGGGTGGGTGCAGCCGCCAATCATGACAGAAGTGACGGCAGTGCTGGCAAAAGCCTGCTAATCGGATACTGTAGCTTGATCGGATATGTACGATGTGACTCGTGAGAAGACACGTTGGAAGACATTGGAGCGGCTTCAAAGCGCGCGACGTGATGTTAACGAAGGGTGAAAATCTTCCAACGTCAGAAATTTGGTGGTTTTTGCTTGCCTTGGACTCGGACAAACGTTAGATCCGCTCCGTCAAAACCGCCAGGACGACAATTGTTAATTCCATATTCCTTGATACCCTCCTTCCAACTTGACACCCTAATAGTCACTGGCTCGCTGTTCCTCAGACGACTAGCGGGTGTTACTATCGATCGCGATGTTCGCTACACTACTTGAAGCCATTGAAGTAGGCATTAGCTTGGGTAGGCTGTAGCTTGTACTGTACGGACTGCGTCTTCAAGGCTAGCTACTTCTGCTGCCGACGGATGGTACTTGGCTTCGTGTTATATCGCAGGTCAAAGTGCTTTCGCATTGGGTTGCGGCTCGCCTTATCGTGGTATAGTCAGAGCGTCTCAGACGCCGTGATCTCCATCACCTGCCTGCCGTACGACTTGCCATAAGAAGATGAACCGGTCAAAGCAATCGTATATAGTTCGAGCACAGATTTCTCAAAGAACCTTGCTTGTATAACGGCGGGCTAAAGACTCGCATGCTGGGCAAGGGCTCCCAACAGGAGGATATTACCAAACGGCGTGCCTGAATGTCGTCCTGTGTAGATCTGACGCAAGCGGATATCAATGTTCTGCAAGAGGTGTGGACCAATCGTAGACTTCTCATTCCAGATGATGTACTTGAGGTGGTGTATCTCGTGCTGATCTGTCACAAGCCACATGCATTAGGATCTAGGTAGCTGGCCATCCTGCGTGTAAACGGCGGTCTCAGAATGGGAGTGAATTGTGCAGCCATTGACGCCGTTTGCCGCAATACCAACGTAGCACTGATCGCGGTATGTAGCTACGGAGTAAATAAGTCTGGAGAATGTTATATCCTGCGATGGCACTCAACAGACATTCACGACTCAGGTGCATTGCGGCTTGAGCCTTACAAGTTAGCGTGAGCGGCCCCTGGCGATCGTCTCCATCTCGTCTTTGACGTCATCACCCGATGTAGACATGCCCCTCCCCGCTGTGTAGGCGGCGCAATTTGAAAAAAACTATGAGAAGGATTGGCAACAACGCCATCACTTTGGGATTCTGATCAATTGTCAGGTGGTTTTTCTGTCTCTTGTACTCGTCACACGTTTTGGTCACATTGGTCATATCCGTCACGACTCACAACTTCTGCACGTGGACCGTTTCTATACCACCTCAACCCCTCTTGACCTTCTCTCGCTTTACTTCAGTCGCCTCTCTCCAGTCGTCTCTCGCTTCATTCTTCTCCCACCCCATCGTCCTCTCTTCAACCGCCTCTATCCAGTCGTCTCTCTCCTCTCCTCAGTCAAATCTCCCTATTTGCGCCTTCCAAGGTCCCTCAGCCGTCGTCTCTCCTCAGTCGCCTCCCGACCCTATACACCATGCCGTCTCCCCCCCGGATCCAGGTCAAGGGCCTATCGTACAAATTCCCCGACTACTCGACAGGTGTGCAGGACATCACGCTCGATCTGCCCCCACGATCACGCACTCTCCTCATCGGCGCCAACGGCGCAGGCAAAACAACGCTGCTGCGCCTCCTCGCCGGCAAGCGACTCGCGCCCAGCAAGACAATCGACATTTGCGGCGTAGACCCTTTCCAGGACTCCCTCGAGGGGGTCACATACCTGGGCCTAGAATGGGTTCTAAACCCGATTGTGCGCAACGACATTGGCGTCGTGGAGCTGCTGCGGTCCGTTGGCGGTGATGCCTTTCCCGACCGGCGCGATGAGCTCGTCTCTCTACTGGATATTGACACCAACTGGCGCATGCACGCCGTGTCAGACGGGGAGCGCCGCCGCGTTCAGCTCGCCATGGGTCTGCTGAGGCCGTGGACGGTGCTGTTTCTCGATGAAATCACCGTTGATCTCGATGTGCTCAGCCGGGCTGACTTCCTCGCTTGGCTGAAGCGCGAGACGGAGCAGCGCGAGTGTACGATTGTGTATGCGACGCATATTCTGGATAATTTGGCGGGTTGGCCTACTCATCTTGTGCACATGCATCTCGGTACCGTCAAGGAGTTTGACGAGGCGGACAAGATACTCGGCCATATCGACTCTTCGGTGGGACAGACGGGCAATAGTCGCCTGGGTGAGCTGGTGTTGGGCTGGTTGAAGGACGATTTGGCGGCCAGGGGGCCGAGGAGCCATCTCAAGCTCGGATCGGAAGGCAAGACGTATGGGTTTGGAGGGAATAAGGTCGGGGGATATGGCGACGAGTCGAAGCATAAGGAGACGTAGAGTTGTCTTGGCGTGTTGTTCTGCTAGATACGGGTTGGCGCATTGCAAGACGTTGTTTATTTATGGCTGTCGCTATTTTATACATGGCATAGGAATAATTATCACTCGTCATTCAGGAATCAGGCGTCGTAATATTCACACAACTCGTGTGAATGGCATACGGCGTGCATTACATTATTTGTACCTTGTTGTGAATAGCAGAAGCGTGTATTACTAGTCGTACCTCTAAATCGTTTCAATCAGGAAGTACCATCAGTTCATCACATGCTGTGCTCACAAGCAACGCTTGGTCGCAATAAGATGCTTTTTGGCTTCCCATACTAGCCTACCTACTGAAGATTGTATTGCAAATCCACAGCGAGATCTGCAGTCCCAAATATCTCCTCCGTCTCTCAAATGCTAAATCCCCACAAAGTTCCCGTCTAAGTATGCTTGACGCCCCTACCTTCGGTAGATACCTACGTATCCCCAACTAAAAAGACCCCTTCTTTATGTAATCTCATCACCCAAACGCCGGTACGCCAGGAGAACTTGCTCCAACACATCACTATGATTACTTTCCTCGGCAGCTGAGTCCCCACACCGACCCTCACATCTGAATCGGCGTCCCCTGAATACTCAACCTCCCATCAATAGACTTCCTCAGCACCGTCATAGCATTCTTCAACAGCTCCGCCACACCAGGAAACCCAGCATCCGCCAAATTCCGCAGCACCTCGATCCTGTAGTCCTGCCAGCTAAGCCTCATGCCACCCGCATTTGCCAGCCTCGTCAAACTACTCTGCGTGACCGGGCCCCCATGCCGCACCCGTATCGACTTATCATTCTCTATCGCATCGTCTTCGAGATCCCGCACGCGTTCGATGCTCTGGTAGCACAGCACGGGGGAGTGCGACAGCGAGAAATAGGAGTTGAGAGCCAGGCCACGGTCTACGGAAATGACATACGTGGCGAGGGCCTGGATCGTGGCCGCGGAGAGTGTACAAGCGCGGGCATTGGTATCAGTATCGTTGAAGGCGCGGTTGCGCCAGAAACAATTGCATACGTCCATGATGTACCCATTGAACAGGTCCACAAACGAGCGGTCGTAGGTATGGGAGTCGATCCGGTGGGGACCGTCGTCCGTGGATGTTACGGGGCGTGGCCGAGTCGCAACGGCGGTTTCGATGCCCTTCTTGTAGACTGCTAGGATGTAGCACATGCGGGAAACGGTGGCGAGAGAGTTGTTGAAGAGGAATGTGTATATGAGGGGCGTGGGGGGAAGCTGGATGCGTATGTAGCGCTTTAGTTTGCCATCTGTTACGAGACGAGCGGCTTGTTCATAGAAGTCTAGGACGAGACAGTCGCTCGTTACGGAGGGGAAAGTTTGTAGGAGGGTGAGGGAGAGCATGTTTACGTGCGCGGTCAGCGCGGAGACTGTGTGGCTTGCCATTTCAGGGATTGTGTCGTCGGACTGTAGGATTGTTGTCCAGTGTCGGAGAAGGTGCGTGTACATCTTTAACAGGCCGAGCTGTGACGCGGGGGCGTAATCCTGCACCGCGGCCTCGAGTGGCTTGAATATATGCTGGTGTAGTTCTGTATCTTGTTAGCCCAGCTCAAGCCAATTCAAGCTTTGAATCCAATCCCCTCCCTTCTTGAGTTGAAAAACGGTGCTAGTACCTTCAAAGTTGTGTAACGGCACAAAGCCAAGAATGTCAAACACCGTCTCTCTCCTGCCCTCTCCTCCCCAGATCTCGAAGAAGCGGCTGAAAAAGCCGAGGAGTAGCGGTGGAATCGTCCTCGTGCGTATGACGAATTCTCTGGCCACCTCGAGGACTTCCCACAAGGTGGCCTCGTCCGAATCACCCGTCATCACCTCCTGGAACACAGCGCTAAGCCAATTCGATATCCGTTGGTATGATTCCGGGTTTGGCCGCAGAATCAGCAGCTTTTGCAGCAGCGGGTCTGCAAGGACAGCAACAAGCTGGTTCGGCAGTTCCAGCTTGTCCATTTTAGACACAAAGCTTGAGACGTCTTCGACTTCTTCCAGGGTGACGGATTCCTACGACGAGATGAGTGAGTTGAGTTGTTCGCGGCAATGATAGAAGCGCCAGTGATGGAAGTGTGGTGGCTTGACTTACCTCTGTGGCATGAGACGTCAGAACAGTAGGCACGGTTTTGTTCCTCTGAGCGCGGTTGACAGGCCGATTGACCCTGAAACCGCTCTGAGGTCCCGTCGCGCGTCGTTCGGCAGCGCGTTGACGATGAGCATCTTGTATCTCATCCAGTCTAGAGCGCCACAGCAAATCCGGGTGCTTTTTCCATGAGTTAGTCTGATGATGGTCCATAATAGTCACCCCTATCCCCTGCCCTCGTGCCATCGTGCCCAGTATCAACTAATGTCGAGATTAATGTGTTTACCTTGAATGCAGACGCCTTCCCGCGAACAGCCTCTCCAACAATAATTTCCGGATAATAATCCTTAAACACCCGCAACAATCCCACAAGCGAGGGATCATTGCCCGTCTGCCTCGATAAATTCAACCTGTCCCCATCTCAGTCAGCAAGATTCCGCAAAATACCTTGAACACAACAGCATAGACATGCACGCAGCAACCCACAAAGCTTGAATCCTAAACGGCCGAACATGCCTCCTCCTTGTAATCAACGCCAGCAGATGTGCCAGCTGCGGCCTCACAGCCGCCGTGTCCAGCAAATTAAACAACACCGCATACGCATGCGCCAAGACCACTGGCCCATCCAGCACATGATACACCATGACCAGCCACTTCAGCAGCGCAGCCTGCAGACTCAGCGACGCCTTCAAGGTGCCGTGCCCGAGGGCAGACACTACCCGCAGGACGACATCAGGGGAGATCCTCTCGGCGGGGTACAGATTGCGGACTATGGCTGCGAGACTCGCTTGGTCGAGATAGTTGGGCGTTGTGACTAGGTCGATGAGGCGATCGAGCGCAGGGGGAAGGAGACCGTTTTCGTAGGCGAGGGAGGAGAGGGAGGCGACGGTTGGTTTTATATTGATGGCGCGGGCTTTGGCGGGGAGTTTGGAGGCTAGGATGTGGCGGGTGTTAGTTTCTTCATATTTGTGTCTTTTATGATTTCGTCCTTCGTGATTTTTTTCTTCATAGTAGTTTCGAAGGGGGATTGCGTAGGGCAGTCAATTCCTGAAATGACCTCCAATCAGAGCCCATTTCCCACGCTGAAGACAAAAAGAGTACGCGCTTTGGTGTTGTTACCACACATACCATTGATTACATCTTCAATCAAGTCATTGATGTTGTCGTCGGCCATCGTCGCGTCATCCGTGGTGTCGTCCGAGCGTGCTATCACGAGACATCTCGTTGGGTTTGCGCGCGAGGGCTCTTCCCAAAGGATGCGTGCGATGCGATGCGCTCACAATGGCCGTGGATTTGAGGACTTTGCAGACGCGACTTTACGTGCTGAACTGATTTCCTCGTGGTTTCGGGCGGGTATTTGTGGGGCAGTTCGGCTGGCTTGACAACTGTAAGTTCTGTAGGTACCTAACAGTAGAAAAGAGAAGGAGAATAGTGGATCACATAGTGTCAGTATCGAAGACGTGATACTGTACACTAGACACAAACAAAAGAGAGAGTCAAGGAGACTCGACAAAGATGAGAAGAAGACATGACTCGAATTCAGCTGAAGACGTAGTGAAAACGCAGTCAAGGAAAGGATGTCTCAAATCCAATTACTGATCTAAGCTAAGAGGGAGAAGATGCAGTGTTGAACTGTTATGTAGGTAGGTATGTACCTAATGTACCTTGTAACGTTGATCAGCACTTCACAGAATTGTGTTTGTTTCCTTGCCACGTTTTACAGACACAATGCAGAATCCTCCGTATTATTTTCATCAATACACAAGACTCCCTAGATCCCATCAAAGAATCCCTCTCTGCTACTGTATCTGGTTTTCGTCGTCCCTGTTCGACGTCATCGGCCCAGACTCACTCATCTGAAGCCCATCCACCCATGCATTCATGTTAACGTCCAGCAGATACAAAATTTAAAATCACGCGAGAGTGCCAAGAATGTGAGAAAAAAAGAATGATATGCAAACTTGCACTAGCGGTGCCAAGACGATGGCATACCTAGGTAGCAACCACATACAGCACATGCCTAGAAACAAAATCATCGAAAACTTTTGATAGCAAAATACCGGCCCTCCCAGATTTCAAACGCCGTGAAAAGTAGCCGCCCGTAAAGCGAAGATGGCGAAAATAATAAAAAAACAAAATGATGTCGTAGCTCGGACATCACATCGTCAGTCATCCCCTCCCTCTCAATAAGCAAATGTACGTGAATGCAAGTAGAGCCCAGCCCCTTTCGAGAAAGTGCTACGCCCATTTAGAAAAGTCAATCGACTCAATCAGCGGATTCGCAATACTGGAATTTCCCGTCTCCGTCTCATTCGTCGACGTCGATGTAGAAAGCACACTCGACCGCACCGACGTCTGCTCACTCGTGCTCGTGAAAAACGTCGCCACACTCGACCGTCGAAGGCTACTAAGACTGTCTCTCACGCTACTACCGGGACGCGAGGATTCAGGCGAGTGGACTTGCTGAGACGACGACGAGACAGGTAGCGGCGACGGCGCCGGACTGGCCGTAGGTTTGGGTCCATATCTTTCCCGGAGACGCTTAATCTCTCGCAGTCGGCCGGTCCAGGAACTAATATGCTCTCCGCCTTCACGAGCATTCCATACGTGGCAGAAGACGGATGCGTTGAGTGCGACGGCGCGAATGAAGCCCGGCAACGCGTTTAGGGAAATCATTTTGGTTTCTGATGCGGGCGAGATTTCTGGGAAGCCGGGCTTGCTCAAGACCTGCACACGATAGAAGGGCTGGCCGCGTAAGCCACCGAAACTGGTCGTTGTGCGGGTAGCGATGAAGGAGGCGCGCGAGGCGGGCGTGATGACAATATTGACGTAATTGAATTGACTCGGGAAAGTGTCAAACCTGAATGGCTTGCCGGAATCGTTGAAGATAATATTGACAAAGTCGTTACCAATGTGCCGTTTCTTGAGAGTGCATTGCGGATCACGTTCCAGGTTGGTCGGCATTTGGGTCGTCACATGGAAGACAATTTCCGTCACTCTGTCTCGCCAGCAAAAGGTATACTGCCCATCCGTGTCGTATTCCCTGTCCAGTCCTTGTGTGTTGAACGTTGCACCTTTCAGCTTCGTCAGCGTGCCCAAATTGTTCAAGAACTCGGTGTAGTCGCTACTTCCGCAGACGTTGGCTAGGATTTCCACTTCACCAGTCTGCTCCTCGCCAATGTAAATCACGCCGACCTTGTGGCCATCCACGCTTGAGCTCCTGTCAAAAACTCTGATGGCGCGATCAATGGCTTCCTCGTCCGGGAGCGGAATCGGCCGGGTTGACTCGAAGCTTTGTGGCACTGGTGACATGAGTTGGAGAAGGACATGGCTCGGAAGGACAGCGTTAGTGCTCGCCTGGCCTTCTCTACTCACGTCGACGTGATTCTCAACCTGATGGGGTGGGGGCGGCGTGAACGTCTCGCGAAGCGTGTATGCTGATGTTCCAGATGGCTGTCTCTTGATAATCTGTGCCCATCCGGATGATGTGGCTTGCTTCACTGTGACAATACTATTGCCAACCAGCCACTGCTTCCTGATGATTTCTCCAAAGCGTTCTTCGGTGAAGAAGGGGTCCTCAGCAGACTCATCCACGTCGGCATACGTAACCCTCTGCATAAAATCAATAGACGTCAATGCTTGTTCATCAGCTGTCTGTGGAACGTTGTCGGAGTCGGAAAAGAGTTTCTTGGCAATCCATCCAACATGCGCAGCCCGATCCGCGAGCTTGAGCGCGAGAAACCAGAATAGAATGACATGATATGCCAGCGCGTGGACATACTGCGGGGACTCATCAGATGGCGCAGCCGTGTGTGAAGTATCTGTCCAACCGGCACCTGGTGTCCCCGGAGTGGATGGCTCGCTGTTATGGCTGTTGCGGTTGGATCGTCTCTTATCTCTGGCATATTCCAGGTACCGGAAACAGATGGCGAATACGATTCTATACTCGTCTTCCCGAAAGTTGACGTAGACGTGGTGCAGGCGACTCAAGCACGCCAGAAATTCAAGAATGTGCACAGATACATGAGGCTGCGTGATACTGGCTGCCATTTGGTTGAGCATTTGTATCAGCGACTTGCTCGTGGAAAGTGGAAGCTCATGGCAACAAATCGACAGAGCGTGAATACAATACTTGGCTGTCCGTTCCCAGGTACCGATTCCGAGAATGAAAGTCTTGACAATCTCGTCCTCATCACCTTTGCCAAAGTGTTCATGGTAGCTCAATATCATTGTCAAGCTATGGAACAAGCAGATGGCCACGTCCGCTCGTCGGAGACCAGCGTAAAACGGAGGTTCTAGGAAACTGTTGGTTCGTATCTGCTCGCATACAGTGTGTCGCAGTGTTTGAATTTGCGGTATGGCAGCACTGAATATTGCGTGGTTGCTGAGCTGGGCTGGCAAATGGACCAAGGTGAAGCTGTATACCTCCCAGTCGCTGTCTCGAAGGATTTCCAGTACAGCATCGAGCCAGATGCTGACATCAAGCACGGACGCCTTGTGTACTTCGCCGCTATGAAGGATCTCATCCTCGTCGTTATTTTCATCCTCATTCTTGTCATCGCCGTCGTTGTCATGAGAGGCCTCAAGTGTCCAGCTATGTGAAAGTAGCACAGGACTGATGGAGGTCGGAATATCGTCAGGTAAATTGTTGGCATCAGGATATCTCCACAGCTGATATTGTCTCCCAAGACGGCCTCTCGGGCCGCTGGGTGATCGAAGTGGCATCGTTCGGTCTTGTATTTGGGTCTGTCCCAGAGATACGCCGCGAGAAGTCCGAGGATGGGCGCTATACTCACTGCGCGACAGTCGAAAGGCATGTGCAGCGTCTCCAGCCTGCTTCTTAGCATATGATGCGTCAGTACGGCACATAGCAGTCGCCAGATATGTGTTGTCCAGGTCATCCGTCACGAAAACTCTGTGGGCCCAATCGGCACGTAGTCGAAAAAGAAGTTTCATTGCAGTCAGTCTGGCATCAAGTTCGCCCTGATTTTGCTTAGCAATGTCGACCAGGACATTGAACAGCTTCACGCTTTTCCGACTGTGAAAGTTCATGGTCCGCAGAAACATTCTGACATAAGCCGTAGCCACCACATTAGAAGGCGACTGCGACTGTGTCAGACGCGGAATTGGCGTGTCCATGTTAGTCGGAGAGACGGCGATCGAAAGGGCCGGTGATGACAAAGGAGACTTGAATCGGTCACCAAGAACAATAGACTTCAGTGCTCCGACAACAAAGTCAAAGAGTTCCATATCACACGACACGACGACGGAGACCATCAGCGACATGACGGCGTCAAGCACCAAGACGTCACCTTCCTCAACGATATTTTGCAAGATGCTCTTGGCCAATTTCGGAATGAAGTTCTGCTCCGCACCATCGCCCACGAGATCGACAATCTGGTACGCGTCCATGGTGGCTCGCAAAGCCCTGAGTCTCGTATCCGAACTTCTACTTCGGTTACTGAAGAATGCTTCAAGGACCAAGTCTAGGTTCTCTTCCCACCTCAAATCGGACGGAGAACAGCACCGAAATTCCTGGAAATAGTCTAAAACCGTTCTGGCAGTCTCATCAGGTAGCAACGGATGCACCATGGTGAAGAAATCAATAATGGTCTGCCGAGGAACAAAATCTCCAGACTTGTCCTTGATTACGGCGTCGAGGCGCTGAACGAGCTGTACGAGCTCACGATGCACGTTAGCCGCCTGCGATTCGTCATGAGAAGACTGTTGGCTGTCAGATGTGTCACTGATCTGTCGGTAGCAGTCAGCAGCCACATCCAGAGCTGTTGACCAGTCCTCGCCAATCATCAGGCGATGAATACGGCCCTCTCCATCGTCGAATAGCGAGTTGATTAGTTGCAGAATAGACACATGTACTCGCAATGACTTGGTATTTCTCAAGGTATTTGACAAGCCGTCGACTAGCAAGGCATATGGAACAGCGGGATAGCCCTTTTCCGCGGGTTTCGACATCAGCTTCTGAAGCACGGCCAAGCTGCCGCGAATCTCCCTACTCGAGTCTTGGTCATTGACGCCAGCCTGCAGATTCCGCAGCACATCAAGCATGATACGAACGGCGGCCTGTCCGTTATGAGACGTGCATAAGGTGGCTATCGTCCTCCACGAGTTCTTCTGCAACCCTTGGACCATACTGTAAATGGAGCTGAGCACTTGAATGCAATCCTTCAGCTTACTTTGCGGAATAAATCCGAAAGTAACGATAGCGTCCAGCGCATTAATGCATGAGCGCAAATCATCTTCTTGGCTTGTATTCATGCAAATAGTCAGAACTGTGTCAATAAGATCAGTCACGGCCGGTTCATCAGCTGTATTAAAACTGAACTTGATGACATCCGAAAGGAACGAGAACAGTTGGGCGAAATACTTGTCCTCTACTGCAGCTGCAACATTCCCTCTTATTGAACCACTTGCACTGCGAACAGAGCTCGTGTTTCTCCGCGCGACTCTCGCCGCATTGTACGCATTGTGAAGCCAGATTGTGAGGAGGGGTAATAAGTCGTAGTCAAAGCCAGTGAGCACACGACCGTGATTCGTCAGGCGCACAAGAGCCGCAAGCTGCAGGTGAAGGTCCTCGGGGTTCGCAGAAGCAGACAACGTTTGGAAGTACTCTTTCCGTTCCAAATCGGTTGATGATGAATGTTTTGAGCACTCGGTCAAGAGATCCCATCCCGCCGCCCTGGTTGACGGAGAATTGGATGGATTAATGAGGTCCTTGGCGGCACACCATATTTCCAATATCGGGTCAAGAGGATACTCCGTAACGGCGTTTTTGAGCGTCTTGACTCCAGAGATACGTTCGCTCGGAGTTCCATGCTTGAGAAGCTCAAGCGCATTTTTGTGATTGGCCGATAGCTCTCGAGACTTCGTAGACATGGGACTGATGAATTCGGCTCGTGGCAAGGCTGCCGATGCTGTCGACGAGGGCGACGGACCCCTAATAGGCTTCGAGCTTGTCAAATTCCGAAACACAGTTGCCAATCCGCTGGGGCGGCTCGATTCCGAGAGAGGGGAATCATCTTCTGGTCGCCTGGACATGTGCTCGTCTGCCACTGAGGTAGCAGTTCGATGACGGGAGAGCTTGGACAAATTGGAGCGATGTTCATGAGGAGCCCGGAATCGACCATGCTCTTCAGCCGGGGTTGTCAATCACCCGAGATCTGGCTTGGTCTGGTATTAGTATGTATTGTAGTGACCTCTGGGAGCAAGCTTGGAATCGATGGGCAGCGGCCCGGACTCGGCGAAGTAGCCGAGTGGGGACTCAAACTTGCCAGGTGATCAGTCCAAGTGATTTATCTAGTCGCTTTATCTGCATCAGATAGCATCAAAGAAAGAGGCAGCGTGAGATAAGAAGAGACAATCCGCAGGCCGCATCCAGCGTCGGATGATAAGAATTGGACAAGTAAAAGTCAAAGTGCCGACCAGAGCCTGAGAACCGCTGAGAGAAGTACTGGGTTTGGCACGCAAAGCAGACAACGGAATGCGATCTGAGCTCGACTGCAGCGACTTGATCGCGGGCGAGATGTTCGATTGGGCGTCAGGGAGGAGAACAAGATTAGGTTCGTCGCAGCCTTGATGACTCCGAAAGAGAGCTAATGATGCAACGCGGAGTTGCGAATGCTTCAAGCGAAGCATGGACTTGTAGCTATGTACAGATACTTGTATACACCGTTAGCACGGGTGAATAGACTTGTACTGATACGAGCGGGCAAACAAAGTCGGCGAACGAGCCAACGGCGCCGAGCTCTAGTACAGAGTACGTACCGTGAATCGTGATTGGCTTCTCCGCACGTGGAACACTAAAGAACCTCTTGAGTCTTGAGCCGCTGGTCGCTTGTCCAACCATTCACCAGTCCAGACAAAACAAACGCCAAAAAGCTCTCCACCTCTTGAAACAAGCAACAAAATCACCCGCTGAACGAGCCGTGTCGGTCCCTAACATCCATACCACGCTGCAGCTCTCCCAGACGAGCGAGATTTCGCAATGGCGGCAGACATTGGTCATCTTTCGCAGCTGCTGGATGCCACCCTTGACCCGTCACAGCATCGCAAAGGTACGTCGGTCCAACGGACGCCGATGGCTGTATTTCCAAAACGCTGCTCCGGCCCCGAACGCTAACATACATAAACGTCCTGTAGCCGAGAATGCTCTAAAGGAAGAGGCTACAAAGCCGAGATACTCTCTGACGCTTCTGACCATCGTCAGCTCCGACAGTCTACCGGCGAACACGAGGCTTGCGGCGGCCCTTGCTTTCAAAAACTTCATTCGCGTCAACTATGTGGTTCGTTTTGGGACTCGGAATCCCCCGCCCGTGCTGACTGGTCCGATTCGATACTAAGTGAAGCTACGCCGCTATATAGGACGAAGAGGGAAACTACAAGATTTCACAAGATGAAGTCCAAATCATCAAGGAGCAACTCATCGGCCTGATGATTTCTAGTCCGCCCAGTATCCAGAAACAGTTGGGTGAAGCCATCAGCGTGATTGCAGACTCTGACTTTTGGAGACGATGGGAAACACTTACACAGGTGAATTTGCCGAGTGATTTCACCATACGAAGAACAACGGGCTAACTTGACCGCCTCCAGCAACTCGTGAGCCGATTTTCTTCGACCGACCCCAGGACCAACGTTGGTGTCCTCGAAGTCGCACACTCGATCTTCAACCGATGGCGCCCTTTGAACCAATCAAACGAGTTGTATATCGAGATCAATCACGTCGTCAACACGTTTGGCCAACCTTTTCTCCAACTGTTTGCTGTGAGTTGAGACCAAGAACTCCCGGAGACGCGACGGAGTACATGGAGATGGAGGTGCTGAATGCTGACGATTCGCGCAGACCACGGACAGCAAAATCGCCGAGTATGCCAACGACAAGGACGCCCTCAAGGGATGGTTTGAGACGCTGGATCTGCAAATTAAAATCTTGCACGACATGTCATCCCATGATCTCCCTCCCATTTTCGAAGAAAATCTTGGCAGCATCTCGGAGTTTCTCCACAAATACCTGACTTACTCCAACCCCATCTTGGCGACCGACGACGACGACGAGGCTAGCATCGTAGATACAACCAAGGCTGATATCTGTGAGCTGCTAAACCTATATACCATTAAATACGACGAAGATTTTTCGAAATACGTGCAGCCTTTCATCACCAGCGCATGGAATCTCTTGACGGCGGTGGGCACACAAACCAAGTACGACAATTTGGTGAGCAAGTGCTTGCACTTTTTGACCGCCGTCGCATCCACCTCGGACCACGCCAATATATTCAACGACGAGAATGTGCTGTCACAAATTGTCGAGAAGGTCATTCTACCAAATGTCGCCTTGCGTGAGTCCGACATCGAGATGTTCGAGGATGAGCCTATCGAATACATTCGACGAGATTTGGAAGGCTCAGATGGCGATTCGAGACGACGATCATCCACAGATTTCTTGCGCAAGTTGCAGGAACGGTTCGAGACACCAGTGACGAAGTCAGTCTCGAAATATATTCAACATTATCTTGTGCAAGGCAAGACAGACTGGAAAGCCAAGGATACAGCTGTCTACCTATTTCTGTCTATAGCAGCAAAGGGGGCGGTCACGCAGGTACAAGGCGTCAAGACGGTCAACCCGCTAGTCGATGTGGTGGAGTTTTTCGAACAGCACGTTGCCCAGGACTTGATGGGCTCTGATGGCGTCGCACCCATCTCCAAGGTGAACGCTATAAAGTACCTGTATACCTTCCGCAGTCAGCTTTCAAAAGACCAATGGACTATTGCGATCAAGCCGCTGATCCAGAACCTGAACTCGCCAACCTACGTCGTCTACACCTATGCGGCCATTGCGGTGGAGCGAGTACTGTTCTTAGCCGACGACACTGGCACCCCAATGTTTCCACGCGCGGACATCGAGCCTTTCGCAAAGGACTTGCTGGATCATCTGTTCAAGCTGATTGAGAGAGAGTCGAATGCCGCCAAGCTTCAAGAGAACGAGTTCTTGATGCGATGTGTCATGCGAATTCTCATTGTCATCAAGGACGGTGCCTCCAATCTGCTGGACAGTGCCTTGACCCATCTCATTCTCATCACCAATGTGATGAAACACAACCCAAGCAATCCTCGCTTTTACTACTACCATTTCGAGGCTGTGGGCGCTCTCGTTCGCTACTGTGCACGAAACAACGCCGCCATCTTCAGCCAAAAGCTCTGGGAGCCTTTCAAGCTCGTTGTTGTAGAGGACGTTACTGAATTCGTGCCATATGTTTTCCAAATATTCGCTCAAATCATCGAGTCAAGCCCCGCGGATTCTGTCTCTGAGAACGAACTATCTCTTCTGGGACCTTTGCTCGCTGCGCCGCTATGGGAGACCCGCGGCAATGTCCCGGCATGCGTGCGACTTTTGTCAGCTGTCATTCCCAAGACATCAAAGCACATCCAAGACAACAATCAACTGGAGGCTGTTCTTGGCATCTTCCAGAAGCTACTTGCTTCCAAGAAGTCCGAGGTACAGGCGTTTGATATTCTTGATGCAGTCATCAACTCCTTTGCACCGTAAGTGAAATCTCATATTCGGCCTTTATGCTGTGCAGCACTCCTAGCCAGCATTCGCAGTAAGACTAGCCACTGACGTTTTTTTTATAGCGCGGCTCTGGAAAAATATTTTGGTACCATCATCCAGCTTCTATACACAAAACTCCAGGGTTCCCCGGCAGATTCATTCAAGATCCGCTTCGCTCGCTTCTTCCATCTCGTCAGTGCCAGACTCGAAATCGGATACGGCGCCGACTTCTTCATCGCGAAATCCGACCAGCTCGACGCCCGTGCCTTTGCCCAGGTATACCCACCTTTTGTGCTTGCCGAGACAGAAAAGCTTGCCAAACCCGTGGACCGCAAGATCGCCGTCGTCTCCCTGACCAAGACGCTCTGCGACTCGCAGGTGTTTAGTGGGAAATTCATGAAGGGCTGGGCCAACAGCTGTCGCATCTTGCTGTCGCTACTAGCTAACCCGCCCGTCGTTGCGGCCGGTGCGGGCGATGAGATTATCACGGAAGCCTCGGTGGACGATATCGGGTTCGGTATGACGTATACTGCTCTCAATACGTGCAAGCCTCTCGCCCGGGATGACTTTTCGGAGATTCAGAACGTGGCGCAGTGGGTAAAGGAGTACATGGTGGCTGCGAATCAACGGCATAACGGCGCGATTGCGGGCTTTATTTCGCAGAGATTGCCGCAGGAGCAGCAGGATGCTATTATGAAGTATCTTCAATGAGATGGCTGCATTTCTCTTTTTTTTTTGGGCGAATTTCACAAAGCTGGAAGCGTTGGCCCGTTGGGGAGCGCGCTTTAAGGGAGCAGTTTGCATTGGCAAAAGCGGTGGATTTATATAGCCATGGCGTATTTCTTATGAGCTGCCGGGCTGTATCAATCAGTTGTTGCTGTAGTGGGTGCCGGGAGTTGGGGGCTTTGGGCTTGGGGGGATCGGGATGTTTCAGTGCTGTGAGGATGGATATGTGATGATCTAAAAACGATGTCATTATGTGAGGGAGCACCAGGGATGAGACAGTGAAAACTACATAGCACGGAGTAAAGAATTGTCATGTAGGCCATGCCGCCATAGGGTACGTGTTCAGAGAGAGGGTGGTAGGGGCAAAAACAATGAAAACGATTCATGACAAGGACAAACATGATGATCCAGTGTTGAGGATGGTGATGTAGTTGGTTTGGTGCCTTAGTCAAGACTGGTCGGAATCGGTCTTCTTGATTGCTGCGTATTTGCTTGCTCACTTATGTATCCTCCCTCCCCCTTTATCTGCCCCAGAGCAGCACCTAGGAGCTACGAAGACCAGCTTTCATGCACTATTTCCCCCTGTAGGGACTCGTACAGTCATTTGACAATTCGTAAATTACATCTTGCGAAAACTAGCCTTTTGGCCTGATCATGAATGTTCATTACGTTAAATTATTATTGAAATGAATAATCGTCATGAGACATGGCCATTCATTTATATGGAGTCATGCTACCTGAAATGCTTCCTTGGCCGCCGGGGCATTATCAACGTAGCAGTGCCGATACTTCCATGCCGCGCTCGATTCGTATGGGCCACAAGATAGGCTATCAGTGACCTTCGATGCTCTTGTGCAAGCAAGGGCAGTGAATTCCCGTCCCCGTTGCACTTCCATTTTAATCGTCCCTGGCCGAACCCTTCCCAGTGGTTGCCGCCAGCTGTAGCGCTTTTTCTTTCGTAGGACTCGCAGTTCGTGGTTGCTGTATCGCACAGCGGTACGCAATTATTTCCGTGTATGCGTTCCATTGAATAAGTAGCAAGACGCTGGCATGCTGTCGGGTGCACTATATGCCATTGCGTTAACAATCTCCCTCCGACGCACGTTTGTAGAGGGATTGCTCCTTAGTCGGCATGCGTCAAGGGCTTCCGGATCTACAACGTTTCTCTGTATCGTGTGCTCCGCGGATCGTCACAGCTGAGGTGAGATCGGCACCGTAACATGCTCCGTGTTTGCGTTCGATTCTTATAAGAAATAAGACATCTTATCGAGTACGTCCTAGGCCGTGATGTGAATATCGCGGACAGGCTTCCTCGATGCACGCCCGACTTGTCCCTTGCCTGAGCCTACGTCAGGAGATTTCGCATCTACAACGTTTGTCCGTGTCAGTTTGTCCGTGGTGGCCGAATTGCAGCCGGCAAGCAACTACTCCATGCCGCGCTCGATTAGTACGAGCAGCAAACCAAGCCATTTTTGACGTTCGGGGCTATGTTTCAAGCAAGCCCCTATCAGGCAATCACCCCTTGGACGAACCCACACCAACGGTTTTCCGCCGTCCATCGCGTTTCTCCTTGACCTCTGCGTCTATCCGCCGTCCATGGGGTTTCTCCTTGACTTCTGGCTCTACCCGTCGTCCATCGCGTTTCTCCTTGACGTCTACCTGCTCCACCCGTTGTCCATAGGGTTTCTCCTTGACCTCTGGCTCTACCCGTCGTCCAGGACCTGAACCTAGCTGCGTCATATTCGGCCTCGGCGTCGACGAGCTAAAGTCTGCATCGATGCACTCTTGACTGCTTGCTTCGCTAGTATTGGACTGCACAGGCAGTAAGCTGGCACTCGATAGTTCCTTGGTCAGCTCGGGGAGGCTTGACAGTTTATCACTCGAGTTGGAATGGCGATTTTCTGCGACGGAATCCATGCTTGGGGTAGAGAGGTGATTCGCACTCGTCATCGCGGTCGGTCTGGGATGGGAAGTACTCTGCGCCCGCGGGGGATGCGGCCTGGTCTTGGTTTTGGCGTGGGCGGTGTGCGGACGCGAAGAGGGTGCCGAGTCGTAATGCGGAGCCATGCCGTCGTAGGATCTCACATGAGTTCGCGACACGGATGAGCGGTGGGAATTCAAGTTTGAGTGTCGGTCTGGTTCATGCCGGTCTCCGCTAGCGATGAAAGCTAAAGCACGCCGCGCAGAAGGCGACATGAGAGTAGCCATGTTGTCATTCTGCATCAGGTCTGGTGAGGGTTCATATTCATCTGAGTCAGATTCGCTCTCTTTCTCGTCGCATGTGCCATTGTCGACGTCAAATGAAGTTTTTACTGCCAAGTTACGATCTTGCTTGCGGGTCGCTTGTTGTTGTGATTGATGTGACTTGTGTTTCTGATGATGGTTTTGTTCGTCTTTTTGCCCTTGTCGTTGTCGTCGTCTCTGTTCTTTGTCGTCTGACTCGCGCATCAAGGCGTCGAAGCGGGCAATGGAACTCAGTTTTTCTTGACCAGGAATAGTTGAGCCAGCTCCAGGAATTTGGCCCAGTTGAAAAGCACGATCCAAGATTGTCTCCCCTGGCGCAGGGGGTGAAGAAACATCCACGATGGGCGAGAGTGGTTGGCTTTGAGAAGAGCCTATGCTATCTCTGCTCTTGATTGGCGAACTGATGGAGGATGACCAGCCTTTTGCGGAGGTCCATCCCTCGACGATCTGCCCTTGATGTTCCCCCTGGAGGCCCGGAATCAGAATATCGCCGGGCATAATGGTGGTATAGTGTTGTTCCGGAATCGCATATGGCGTCCTATGAGTCGAATGATTATTGCTGGACGGCGAAGAGAGGTCACTACGTCTTGATCGCAAACTCGGCGACTCGGAGCACAAGGTCGCGCAAGGATCCAAAGGCGCGGTCGAGTAGGCGGCGGTGGCAGATGAGTGCATGTGGTGAGGGCCACGGTTGCTGCTGCCTGGTCGTGACACATGGTCTTGCCTCTCGTAATTTGGGGTCTGGAAAAAAGTCGGAGAGACGGGTGAAGTAGGGCTTCCGACGGTATTGCTCACAGAGCTCTTCTTTGCCGTGATAAATCGAGCCCACTCATGAAGGCTAGGATGATGGTCATCGGGCGGGGTGCGAAACCACAATGTCTTGACGCCCGAATCCTTGCTTGACATGAAGCCTGCGGCTCGGCTGGATCTGCGCTTTCGTTGATTGTCGCAAATCGTCACCACAAGAGTTGGAAGCACAGGTCCTTGCTTGCGATTGGAGACCTGCTGAACTTGACAATCAGACACATCAGATAGCAGCCATCGCTGTATGGGCTCCCAATCCTCCTACCGGTAACGCTCATTGTTAGTCGAAAGTAGATGGAGAATGAAAGCGAGCTCACGAGCTCAGTGGCTCGGCTGATAGGCCGTCGTCCGTCATGTTACCTTGGTTTTGTAAACGGAAAGATAGACCTCGTCGGTGTCATTTCTGTTGACTGATTTCGAGATGACGCTATTGACGAGGCTGGAAGTAGTCCGGGAGAGCGCCTGGCTCCCATGCCGATCTCTGCGCGTGTTCTGGCGGCATCCCACGGCGACGTATCTCGTCTATGTAGGGACAATTGAGGTTAGCTCTCTCCATGTCGTGGCGGGTGGCGACTGAATAGCGGCGTTCCCTCGGCAAGCAAGGCAAGACAGCCTCATGTGAGCCAGCTCGAGGGCATATATGCGCACCTTCCATGATTGTCTTCCTAGGATCTGACTCCGGTCGGGAGGAACTTGAAGGTAGCCATGCAAGCTGTCCATGGCCAGCGGACTGGGAGAGGGGGAGCAATTGCTGGCAGTAGGATTCGAGGCAATGCGACTGATGGAGGGCGAATCGCTAGGGAACGAAGGGCATCATGAGCGCAAAGGGATGGAAAGGGACAGGAATTAAAGCGTCCCAGTCCGTCGTCAGGAAGTCCTTGGTGCGTAGCGGAGGTAGTGAAGGACAATTAGCTGGGACGCGGTTGGCGCGATCGAAGGTCAGTCGAGCTTGATGAAGGAAGAGACAAGACCGAGGCTTGCGACGCAAAGAGCGCGAAACCGTGAGAAGCGCCAGGGTGGACAGACAGGAAGAGCGGCGCAGAACAACGGCTTAATTACAATAGCGATGCAGAACAAACGCGCGAAACAGCGCCCAGGAAGTTCAGGAACCGCGACCAGGAACTGTACCCAGGAACACTGACGAGGAACCCGCGAGCGACGATGTACGGAGGCGCACATCAGGAGAAGGTCAAGAATGGGTCGGCCTCGACGGTGTTGGACCAAAATCCACTTAGACCATTAGACGATGCCGGATTGGGCGTCGAAGCAGCAAACAGAGGAAGGCGTGGGTCGCGGCCCTTGACAAGGAAGGACCTGCCGTCTACCGAACCTGAACGGCCTGACTCCTGAGTACATACATACCTATGTACATACCTATGTAGGTAGGTACAGTACCTAGGTACTCTATGTACGGAGTACCTATGTGCATCTTGTCTCGCGAGCCTTGCCAGGCTGCCAGCTGATCAGTCGGTCTCCCACTGCCTCGCTCATTCGTTCGCTTACTCCTTCATTTATTCGTTCACTCATTCCTTCATCTGGTCTGGTCCAACGACCTTCGAAGACAAGATCGCGCACACGACAAGGCTGGGATGAGCCTGGAGGTATTTCGCGGCCGGACCCGCCGCCTGTCGCTTGTCGGCGTGATCCATTGGACTGGCCGGGGTTGACGAGTTGAGACGAAGTCGAGACGGAGGGGCTGCACCTTGCTTTTTCCGCGGCTTGGGGCTCATCCCGATGGCCAGTCAAAACTCGACGACAACGACGGCAACACGACAATGACAGGGGCCGTTGCTCATCAACGTTGACGGTTGGCCAGAACAGGAGAGGCAGACGTTGATGTGAAATTAGACTGCACGCATGCGCCTTAGTTGGCCATGATCTACGGCATCAATCACTGAGAACGTCCGAGGCCAACTTGTTGGTCAATCTGCTCTGTACGCAGACATGCATAGCTTCATACCTATACTTTTCTTCCTCCATACGGAGTACTTACATCATCACATGTACATAGGTAGCTCTCACGCGCGGGAGACGTTAAAGACGGCCGGGATCCCGGACACGGGTTAGCTCACGGCGTGGAGGCACAGTGGGCGAATAGCGGAGCGTTCCAAACCGCTGGTTCCTAGGCGATACATGATACATCATACATATGACATGACGTTGGACCATTGACGAACTAGAACGATGAGAAGCGTCCACGACCACAAAGCACACGTTGCACAGCGCATGCAGTGCTGGGCGAGCAAGGGGCCAAGCGCCGGCGAGTCATTATCAGATGTCTCTCTCTATCAGATTCTACACGCAGTGGATATCCGGAGGTGGCTGACAGGATCTTGTCGGTAATAACGGACTTTCGGCGAGTGCACAAGGCACAAGATACAAGGCATGACTTGGCTAAATATGGCACACGCCACATCGGGCAATGAGCGGAAAGGAAAGACGATCAGGCGCATTTCCAGATCGCGCGTTCAATTTCCGGGGTGCGTCGACGGTCGTCACTGGTGGCCTGGTGGCTTGGGCGACGATGGACTCGCTGCCATTGGACCGCTTCACGCATCTCTGCGTCGATTGCCTCGTCGATTGCTGCCAAGATACCAAACAGGAAAGTATGTATTTACATATGTACTATGTACCAAGTAGAGAGCCACCAGCAGGGTTGAGATGCCAACATTTCTGTCCGGTCCATCCATGTGCTCACCGCTTGTCAACATCAACACGCCACTCACCCACTGGCGACCGCTCACGGCTAAACTCGGACGCTTCTTTCTCGCTTCTCTGTTTCCCTTTGTCGTTCTAAAAAGGGGAGTTTCATACCTACCTAGCGTTACTGAGGAAGAGATGAGACACAGAAACTACAATGGATGGAAGGAGAAAGAAATTGTAAGACGGGAACTTCAACGGAAGAAAGAAGAATGGAAAAGAAATGGAAGGACGGCAAGCCCCCTTGCTACGATCCTAGCTTGTGCTCAGAATCCTGGCGCGTAGTCACAGGCTCTCGCAGCAGCCGAGGATGCAGACGCGCCATGCGAACCCCCTTTCTGGCCCAACACACCGCGGCAGGCGACCTGAGGCCCGGAGTAGAAGCCTACTGAGTAGGTAGATAGTTCTAGAAAGGCTTGAATCGAAGCGAAGCAGCCGGGATGTCGAAGCCAAACAAAACAAATCAAGTTGTAACGTTGCACTGAAATTGAGTACATAGTAACATACATAGAGCATCCGTGCGAGTTAGACTATTCGCTGCTGTGACGATCTGCACCCCGCATTGCGTGATCTCCTTCGATGTGTACGAATCACCATACACAGAATTCTCGTCCGTGAGGCCACCAAAGTCGTGCGGCGCCAGTAATCCAAGATTTCTATCACTGCGAGACGTCAGTGACGTAAACCTACAACTGCGTCAAGAACTTCTGGGAATCTACACCGCCGTACAAGAATTCCTGAGTACCTTGGAAGAAGAGGGCCATCTCCGCAGCCTTTAAGGTTAGATTTGACGACGAACATGAATACAAGATAAGATGCATTGCGGACCACGCTTCAATGTATGTATCGAAGACCGGCAGGCATTTCCGCATGTATTGGTATCGACGAAAACTCTAAAAACGAATCGTTCCGATCACTATTGACAACAATAACTCTCACAGCTCACAATACAATCTTGAACGCCAGCATTGACCCATTTTCGTCTCAAACAGAAGGATCCTACGAATTTTATGAGTCCAATGAGTTCGTGGAAAACACCACCTTTGTAATCCTTGTGCTGTCACGCCAGACACGAATACGGCACTCGGAAACGCCCTCGACACCTCCTTTCCAGACGCGCAGCAACAGCTCTACCTTTGGCACGCTGACGACTGCATTCCAAGTCGAATTATCAAATGCTGGCAGGACGGCCCCGACAAAGCCACTATCAGGGCCATTAATAAATACCTCACACAAACCTACGGCCAAAGTCGAACAAGGCTTTCACTAGTTTGGAAAGAGTGTGCTTCATGCTGGCAACCTCGCTGACTTTGGCAGGATCCGGGACAAGATCTGTGATACATACACCGCACACGCTACAGCATATTAGCATATTGGACTAGGTATCTGATTGAGGCACTGCCAACTGGATGCCGTGGCGTGAGCAATAGGTCTATTACTTCACACCGTACTATCGAAATTTTGGGCAACACACGAATAGCCCAACGGAAGCAGCGTCGGCGACTTGCTATTCCTCCACAACGGGGCAATGCGTATGCTGAATACTCAGAGACTTAGTTTCACACTCTCCAATATCTGTTTTAGTCCGGACCCCTTTGACTCGGTGCTTCAAATCCAGGGCCCCTCGTTCGAATTGGCCAGTGGCAGCCCGCCCGCAACAAGCCCAACAATACGCTGGGTACGAATAGAAGGAGTTCCAGCGTCTCCCCTACGCATAACATTGATCAGAGTAGGTACTTTACAAGGGACCCAAGGCACCGAGACCACAGCTGCCGTCAACGAGATGTACACGGGGCGAGCAGTGACTGGATCCAAGCATCAGACGCACAGGAAGGAGGCAAGTCGAGTTGGACGAAGCGCGTGAGACAAGCCTCGGGCTTTTGCGCTCATCTCGTGCGTGCGTCTGATGCTTGAAGTTGAGTCGCTGTCTGCTTCCTGTACCTCGCGTTGACGGCAGCTGTGGCCGCGGTGCATTGAGCCCCAAGCTTTGGGTTGTTCTTCATTCGTCCGAGGATTTGTCGTCATCTCGATCGTCGCGATTTGTCAATATTTGAGTCTCTGAGTGGTCGGTCAACATGCGCATTGACGCTGCGGAGGAACAGTATATTAGCTGACGCGTGTGAACAAAATGGACTTCGCAGTCTTGTGCGCTGCTGCAGTCGGACTGTTGGCTGTTAGGTTATGTTAGGTTAGGAACCTACTTTGTCAACTGCGGACAAGCCGGAGAAGAAAGGTGTAGAGTTGTGTGGCACGCGTAACGTGTCACGTGACCCTCCCTATCTGCGTCCTGTTGGCCGATCTGGACTCTGGAGGCTTCACTTGGCTACGGACGGGCCTCTCAGTGATCACTGATCAGTGATGACTCCGAATGAGGAGCACATGGTCTAGCTGCACAATTTGGCATACGACAGAAGTACCGCAATTGTGAGAGCCTACAAAGAGAGGTATATACTCATCCAAACATGATTCGACTGGATCGCAATTTTTCCCTCTTCTCTTCATTTCAAGAGCTTTACAATTAGAATGCATGATTTACGATCCTCGTCTGAGAAGCTCCAAAAAGCCAACATGCGAGTGCAAAGCGATGAAGTACATATCACAAAAAAGGCGTTCTTGGCCTTTCATTCCTGAAAGAACTATGTACTAGGCTTGAAGAACCTGATAAGTAGATGGATAACCAAGAGAGACAAACTAAACATCACAGAATTAGTTTGAAACCTTCTTCTACTTATGCCTCTCCATCTCGCTTACTTCTGTTACCATCGACTCAAACTCATCACAACGCTTTTTGGTACGCTCTCTCCCTAGGGTAGGTAGCCCTGCTGTGCCACGCGCCCACGCAGCGTACCTAGGTACCTATCTCTGAAACAGTAATCCAGCCCAACCGCCTTAAATGGACAAACTGCCTTGCCATTGAGTTAAGAGCAGAGCACTCATCGATCATGTACAGTGCCAGTCAATTTACACATCGCCCATTCCGGCCGTTTAAGAGCTCAGGTTTCCGTGACGTTTAGGCCGCGACCGCGCATAGGCCATAGAACCGAGAATACCGTATATGTACCAAGAAGCGATATGCCGCGGTACATGACTTGCATCTCCGTGCTTTCCGCGCAAAAGATATGAATATATGATGTTCGGTGTAGTTATTGCATTTACGATTACTGACAACCTTGAGCCCATATGCCTTTTCTTCTCTATGCGTGACGACTAGATACCATGTCTAAACCAAGAAAAAAGAAACATGTAAAACTGTAATAGAGGGGATGGGAGTGATGCCTTGGGGAAAACCGACGGTGAAAATGCAGGGTGGGGAATAATGAGAAAAGTGAAAAAAAAGGTATAGACAAGAAAGGCATGAAAATTCTCTCATGGTCTAGCTACCCATCGGCGACAGAGCAGAAACCATGGATCCTCCTAGGCGATATCGGATGGTGGCCGCAAGCCATTGTGATTACCTGGTGGTCGATTTTTGAAGTCGGCGGCTCTAGCTCGATTGGACCATCTAAACAAAGCGTTAATCAGTGACTGTCTATTCCCAGCAAGGAAGCTAAAACCGCGCTCCTCAATCAGTTAGGATGGGTGCTTGGAAGAGAACGTACATCTTGATGGGCCCTTCGTCGCTACATGACGCAATCATACACGGGTCTGCAGGATTCCATGTAGCGCCGTTACACCTCTTTGTGTGCCCTGATAGCCTCTCCACAGCAGCCCCTATGCTCTTGTGCCAGATGAACATGCAGCCATCTTCGCTGCCGCTCACGACGAAACTTTCATTGGCGCCTCCAAACGTGGATCTTATGATGAAGCGGTCCATCTTATGGCCGTGGAATTTGTGAATTGTAGTTCTCGTCACCAGGTCGATGAGTTGCGCTTCGCTATCTGCTTTGTTGACGAGCAGTGATCGGCAGTCCTGACTGACGGAGAGGGACGTTGGTTGCGTTCCGAGATCTAATTCGTACTCTAGCTCGCGCGTTTGCCCGTTATATACGTATACTGTGGTCATATTGTCCGCGGCAACAAGCCACCGGCCATCAAGGGAGGCGCTCAGTGCTTGGACCCGATGCTTCTTGTTCCATTGTATCAACTCGTTTCCCGCCATGTCGAAGGTACATATGCTTCGTTTGCTATCCAGCGTTCCGAGTATGAATGAGGCGCCGTCGGCAGCCCAGACGCAGGCGCTGACCGGCTCATCGAACCTCGGTAGCTTCTTGATCAGGGATCCAGTCTACCAAACACATGTGTCAGAGAATGGAGTCCGGATTCTTGATAACATAGGAGGATGAAGGGGGAAGAAGAGATCATATAAAAGCAAAGCCCTACGTACCGCTGAATCCCATATCCGCGCGTAGTTATCTCGCGAGCACGTCACGAGCATCTGGTCATTTGGACTCCACGCGATGCTCGCCACGCCAGACTCATGATCCTTCTGAACATGAACGACTATCGAAGCCGAGTCCGTGAATGTTTGCGTCTCCCGTATGGAGACGACATTTGTGGATCCGCACGAGGCGAGTTTTGACCCGTCATGAGAGAACTGCACTTCCCAGACTTCTCCCATGCCGGCGTCGGGGAGTTCCAGGACGACTTCGGTGGGGAAGTTGGATCGGTCGCATATGTGGTCGGAGTACAGTGAGGGAGACGATGCCGCGGTGTGGTAGATGCAGTTGTTGATCTGACTTTGCTTGACCTGTTGGAGAAGAATGGCAAGACGGCCCTCTGGCAACATGACTGAGGGTGAAATGCAGCCTGTACGGCATATTAGCTTCCTGGAGTCTTGAACCTTCATTCGCCTCACATAACTATCACAGGGGAAGAAGAAAACGTACTCGAAAGATCTATGAGGAGTCTTCTGCGCGACTCGCCTCGTGCCCCGTCCCAGTTCGCTTTTGTCATCAATTCATTCGTCGAAAGGCACATCAAAAGGCTCGACAACAAATGCAACTTGCCCGTGTCGTGGTGCAGTGGCGTCAGCTCGTTCCGGAGTACTTGCAGAGCATTGGCCGTGTCTCTCCTTTCTAGCAGCTCCAAGAACTTTTGTTGACGCAGCCAAAATCTCATAATGACAATGTTTGAGCCGGGTGATAATAATAGGCCGTTGCCCTCTTGTGCGCTACAACCGCCACGACCGCCTTGCCCACCACCCTGCCCCGAAATAGTAGCACCATTCAGTAGTTTTTCCGCTTCGGTCCAGGAACCTTCGAGGACCGCTGATCGAAAGGCTGCCACGGTAGGACTTTCCAGCTTATGCCCACTGACTTGACTGACACTTTCCGCAGCTGCTTGATAGCCCATGTCGGACAATGCTTGGATGAGGATCCGTGTGACCTCCTCTCTGTCGTGGCCAAAATAGGTGTACGCGAGCGGCTCCGACACTGCCCTATTTCCTCCGCTCGACGAGCCCATGGCAGCAGATGAAGCAGCGGTCCTGCGTGAGCCGTGGGCCGGATCCTCCAGCGAAGCGGCGGGCTGCGAGGCAGACTCAATGGATCCGTGTGGACGAGCACCCGCACTTCCTTTGCCTGCCGCTGAAGACGTAGCTTCAGGCTCCATTATTGAGAAGAAAAATCTCCTTCGCTTGGCCGGGTTTGGAGAGGCAGAACTAGAGAGGGTATCGGTGGCGGCTGTGTCAAGGCTGGTACTGGTCGGCTCAAGGTCTTCTGGCAAGGAAGAAGGGCCAGACGACCGCCTTCGCCGACCGAGAACTTGACTTGCTAGGCCGAGAAAAGCACCCGGTCTTGAGTTGGAAGATTCTATATTCGCAGTCGAGGCCGGAGCGGATTCGGCAGCCTGATCAGAGAGATCGTGGGGTGGGGATAGGTCAAGTGCTGAGAGGACCTGGCTCGTGAGCTGCTCTGATGTCGGCGACGGAACTAAGTCGTCCACGTTGGTAACGGGGTGAAGCGAACGAGAGTCGGAGGGTTGGTCCACGTCGACCGATCCGCGAGCAAGCCGCGGGCGAGAAAGCAGCTTCAGTCAACGCAATCGGACGTGCAAGGTAGCGGCCGGTGGTGAGACGTTCCAAGCTGGAAATCGAAGCATTCGATAAGAACACGGTTTCCACTGTCGATGGCGATTCTGAAGCAGGTCGAAAATCGTGCGGCCGTTTGGGGAGTACGAACACGACAGAGGTCCCGACAGATCCGTTGAATCCGTCCAAAGAGTCGGCCGGGTAGAGGCTCATGTGATGTGATGATGGCAAGCAGGAGATAAGATAGCCCTCGTGAGCCAGAGGTAAGGATGCTGCAGAAAAGGATCAATCGGCCTGGTTTGCTTGTGCAGGACTGGAGTGCTGTAGGAAACGTGGGCTCGGTGATCTGAGAGGCTCGCGATCACGGAAAGGGCAAATGTCAAACGTTGGTTGAGAGCTTGGCGGAGCTGGGGCAGGGCAATGTTGGGAAGTCGTCACTGTCAGGCCGCACGCACGCTATGCTCTGTTGTGCTATGTTGTGCTCTGTGCGCAACTTTCGCCCCCCCAGCATCAGCTCCTCAGACCTCTATCAGCTCCCAGCCCCAGTGGACAGAGTGCCCCAAGTCATGTGTGGCTGTCACTAATCTATGGAGGGCCGAGGCGGTACAGCCTCAAGCCAGTAGGGGCCAGGCCGTAGGCAGCAAGCGGGGCGGGCAGAAGCGTGGCTTCATCACGGGCCACGGCACATACAACACCAATACTCTCGAGTCTCAGGCGATCCCCCAAACAATGCTCTACTCCTACAATGCTTACGATTCCCCCCCAACTCCCCAACAATACTTACTCTATCACTTCCAGTGTCGCCGTCGTGACGAACCTAGCTTTTGCATTCGCAGATCAAGCATCGTGCCAAAAGCGGCTTGCGCGGGACTGTCGAAGCGGATCCCGACATGCCACGACATTCTATTCTATGTACATTCTGCCACGTCCTTCATCATCAGGCTTCCACAATATGACACGGCATGAGAAAGTCTATGAGACCTACAAGATTGGCTTCAAGATTGGCTTGGCGATGGGCTTCTGGACAGCCTGAAACTCGTCATCAGCCGCCTCCTGCCTCACCGTCAGCCGCTGCATGTGTATGTAATTTGCATAATGTGACGGTCAGGTCCGAGTTGAGCCGATGAGCTTCGTCACTTGGATCATCCTCGACATGGCACTCTACGTCTCCAACGCGATGCCCTTCTGAGTCGACGTAGATGCTGTGTCATGACCTGGCCCAGTGCGGCTCCGTCCGTCCGTGGAATTACGATACGGCAGAACGTGTGGATACTAGTGACATGCCGCGCAGTCTGCAGAAAACAGTTCTTGGACTGAATCTGATTCTGTAGATACTATAATAATAATACTCTATTTCCCATCCAACCGCTACATATCCGTCTTTGTGGCTGTCCCCTGAATCTGTCTTTCCACCAATTGTCGTGAAGCGGGTGCCTTGGAGTCACAGAGTGTTGTACTTGTGTGAAGGCCGGCGTTGATCCCATCACGTCTTCCCATTGTGCTTGACGGAGCGACGCTGCTCCGAGTTCGAGTACGGTGACGTCTTCACTTTGATTTAGTCAACATCGCGCGCAATTGTATAGCTTTTCCTTAGCCCTAGGCATTCCGGCTCGGTCAAATACGGCCAACTAGGAACTTCTCCAGCCCAGCCAAGACGAGGAAATCGCCTGGCATGTTTGGTACCCAAGACTAGTGTCCTTTATCTTTGTGCAACATGCCACACATCTCGCATTTTTAGCATTCGCTGCAGCGGACGCCGAAATTCTTGTCTGGCTGGCCGGCAAGTATTTTTAAGTATCAAAGAGCATTTGCATTTGAACCATCGTGATTCGTGACCCAGGCTTGGCTGATCAAAGGCAGAGCTTGAAGGCTGAAGCAGCAGTGTTGACTGCGCCACATGTGGCTGCTATCGTCAAACGGTACCTGATGTACCTTGGCAGCCCAGCCCGAGGCTGACGTACGGCGCCACCGATTGTGAGAGCGGTGACCCCTGCCGGGCATTGATGCAGCAACTCAGTTTCAAGTCTGTCTTTCCATGTTAAGCTCCTGATCTGTCACGCCTCGATACCGTCGTGCCGGTCCTCTGATCTATCGTGTCCACTGTCCACACTTCAGATCCGGCCTCGCAGCATCACGATTCACGCCCCCTTCAAACGTTGACCACAGATATTCTGGACGACCCACACCCGTCCTTGGGCACTAACTCTAACTCATCCTGCCAGTTTCCTATCCGACAAGCGACTTCCCGCGGCTGAATCCCGGTGACGCCTCCCCCTCCATCCAGTCAACAACGGGCCGCCACTCCGAGCAGTAGCCTTCGCAGCCGAACAACGATACTGGCAGAAATATACACCCGACGTTGCGACAACCTCAAGCTACTATAGCGAGGCCGTTCTTTGTAAAGCAATCATGAGTGGTACTCTCGCGACACCGGGTGGTATCTCGGATCCCGCCCTGATCCAGTGAGCAGCTCTCCCCTAATCCGCTCGACAACCCGCATGGTCCGCGCGGCCTGCGCAAAGCTACTGGTGCTGATGTTTGGCTCTCTTTAGACTCGTCAACAAGCTTCAGGATGTATTCTCGACGGTGGGTGTCAATAACCCCATTGATCTTCCTCAGATCGTCGTCGTCGGCAGTCAGTCTAGCGGTAAGAGTTCAGTATTAGAGAACATCGTGGGTCGAGATTTGTAGGTCACTCCCAGCATTACAAGCAGACGACAAGCCTAGGTGCTCTATGTGCTCGTCTAACATTGATGAATCGCAGCTTGCCTCGAGGTAACGGAATCGTGACGCGACGTCCTTTGGTGCTGCAGCTCAACAACCGCCCGGCGCAGTCCAACGGCGTCAACCCCGATGAGGTGTCCAATGCGGATGACAAAGCTGCGAACGCGGACGAATGGGGAGAGTTCTTGCACATTCCCGGCCAAAAATTCTACGACTTTGGCAAGATACGAGAAGAGATTGCTCGCGAGACCGAGGCAAAAGTTGGAAAAAATGCGGGAATCTCTCCGGCCCCTATCAATCTCCGAATCTACTCTCCCAACGTCCTCACCCTGACGCTGGTTGATTTGCCCGGTTTGACCAAGGTTCCCGTCGGTGATCAGCCCCGAGATATCGAGCGACAAATTCGAGAAATGGTGCTGAAGTACATTGGAAAGTCGAATGCCATCATCTTGGCTGTCACATCTGCCAACATTGATTTGGCCAATTCAGATGGTCTCAAGCTTGCGCGGGAGGTCGACCCAGAGGGTCAGCGGACTATTGGAGTTCTGACCAAGGTGGACTTGATGGATGACGGAACTGATGTGATTGACATTCTGTCCAATCGCGTGATTCCGCTGCGTCTGGGCTACGTTCCGGTTGTGAACCGTGGGCAGCGAGATATCGACAACAAGAAGGCCATCAACGTGGCCCTCGAGTCCGAAAAGGCTTTTTTCGAGAACCACAAGGCGTACCGGAACAAGAGCTCATACTGCGGCACGCCCTACCTAGCGCGCAAGCTGAATCTAATCCTCATGATGCACATTAAGCAGACGCTCCCCGATATCAAGGCCAGAATTTCCAGCTCCTTGCAAAAGTACTCGTCCGAGTTGGAAAGCTTAGGGCCATCCATGCTCGGGAACAGTGCCAACATCGTGCTGAACATCATCACCGAGTTTACCAACGAGTGGCGAACTGTCCTAGATGGCAACAACACGGAGCTCTCGAGCACCGAACTATCCGGCGGTGCCCGTATCAGCTTCGTATTCCACGAACTGTACGCAAACGGCATCAAAGCAGTGGACCCCTTTGACGTTGTCAAGGACGTCGATATCCGCACCATTCTGTATAATTCTTCCGGTTCTTCCCCAGCGCTGTTTGTTGGCACAACGGCTTTCGAGCTTATTGTCAAGCAGCAGATCAAGCGCCTTGAAGACCCCAGCTTGAAGTGTGTTTCTTTAGCATACGACGAACTGGTCCGTATTCTGTCTCAGCTGCTCGGCAAGTCCTTGTACCGCCGATACCCGTCGCTAAAGGAGAAGATGCATGGGGTTGTGATTGCGTTTTTCAAGAAGGCCATGGAGCCTACTAACAAGCTTGTCCGGGATCTGGTGGCTATGGAAGCTTGCTATGTCAATACTGGCCACCCGGACTTTCTGAATGGTCATCGCGTGAGTTGACAATCTTTCCACTCCCCCGGCTACAAACCGTACATACGCACACAACCTGCACAGCTTCTTGGCTTTGAAATTGTTTCTAATCCCGCCTCATTCAGGCCATGGCAATCGTCAATGAACGCTACAATCCCGCAAAGCCTGTTCAGGTAGACCCCAAGACTGGCAAGCCACTGCCACCGTCTAGCACGCCGGCACGCGCCGCAAGCCCTACAGTCCCTGAGATGGACGGTTCGGGCAATGCCGGATTCTTTGGCAGCTTCTTCGCTGCCAAGAATAAGAAGCGAGCGGCGGCGATGGAGGCTCCTCCCCCTACTCTGAAAGCCTCGGGCAATCTCTCTGAGCGCGAGAACATCGAGGTTGAGGTCATCAGTATGTTTTGTGTGGCCTTGCTATTTTTCTGGAAGTCATGAATGCTAACGTATACCAGAACTGCTCATTGCTTCGTACTACAATATTGTGAAGCGTACTATGATTGATATGGTGCCCAAGGCGATTATGCTGAACTTGGTGCAGTATGTTTTCTCATTTTTACATTGACTCTCTTTCCCTAACCCCCTCTCTCTTTCTTCTACCTAATCATCCCCCCTTCTCCACCACGCTCCTTCTAACATGTTCCTGTAGGCTCACCAAGGACGAAATGCAACGCGAACTCCTCGAGAACATGTACCGAACCGACACACTAGACGACCTGCTCAAGGAGAGCGACTTCACTGTTCGCAGGCGGAAGGAATGCCAGCAAATGGTTGAATCCTTGGGCAAGGCCAGCGAAATTGTCAGCCAAGTTCAGTAAAAAGGGGGTTGCCATGCTGATGTAAACCCATATTGATGAACGCGTTGAATGAGATACGCTGGGCGTGGATAACGTAGGACGCAAGAGATGAAGGAGATGATATAACATGGCACCCACTGTCGCCATGTGTTGAAGACAGAGTGAGTGATGCTCTGACGAGGGCCCCCATATTTTTCATTTTCGATACCAACGGGTGCGTCTTTTTCGGCTTAGAGTAGACTAATTTTGTGAGAGGCTTGTGAAGTCATTGATGAAGCGAGCGACAGCTCAGGTAAGCTTCTGGTAGGGCCACTTGCGTGGCATGTTGCGTTCGTTGATCCTTAGCCGGGGATGGTGAGTGTATATACGAGGCATGTGAGCTGTTGGTTCACGTGGTACGTGGAGGGAGATCAGAGTATGTCAAAAGCGTCAAGATGGCACTGAATGGAATTGAACGAATTGGTGGATGACGTGCGCTTCGTTTACGAAGATGTGTATTGAAGGTGTCAGATTAGACGAATCGTTTAGCTTGAAGAAGTTTTGGCACATGAGCATGTCTTTTCTGAGTTTCGTTTTGATTCAGCGCTTGGGTTGAAAGCCTTTCTGGTCCCCCGTGCCAAGTTGCCAGTCCAAGCTTGCCCACTTTCTTGCCAAGTGCTAATTCGGCATGACTTGATTTCCAAGAGCGTTACAAGCACTGACAAGTTTGAGCCTGTGACGTTTGGCACGAAAAGAAGCCTGATCGGTCGTTCTCGTAACTACCTAAGTCTATACTATCAAACCAGAGAGCTCACCATAGGCCTTTCATTTCCCCTTATCACTAACCCAAGATGTTACAACTTGGAGCGGCTCGATGTGGACAAGACATATGCACCATCTTGTACATCGTAGTCCTTTCCCATCTCCCAGCCCAGCCAAGAGCGCAACATAGCTGGGCCGCCTTCTCCTGGAGCCAGGGGGTAACCCTCGTAGCCATCGCCAGGAACACCCACTCCCTGCCCATGTTGGAGAGCATCCGAACTCAAATCCGACCCCGGGTCCGAATCTGATGTAGATGCTGATTCAGTAGGCCGCTGCTTAATAGCCAAACACGGCGTACTACACAACCTCACCGCAGGCCTCTGATCCCCCTCCCTCCCCGGATCCCTCTCCAACTCCCCAAACTCCAGCACAGGCACCGCACAGGCATCCGTCCCATCAAAAATAACCTCCCACTCATCCCTCGTCTTCCCCTTGAACACATCCCGAAACAGCGCCCTCATACCCGGCCACTCCTCCGGATCAAACCTCTCCCCCTCCCCAAGCCCCGGACGTCCCTCCAGCCCCAACCCCTCAACAAGCCTCCTAAAAAACAGCGGCTCAATCGCCCCCACAGAGAAATACTTCCCATCCCGCGTCTCATACGTATCATAAAACGGACACCCCCCATCCAAGAGATTCCTCCCCCTCCCCCGCGACGCCATCCCATTCTTTAGCCCCAGCCGCGGATACGTAGCCAGATACGCCGCCCCATCCACCATATTCGCCTCCACGACCTGCCCCCGCGACGGCGAGCAAGTCTCCCGCGCAAACAACGCCAACAAGATCCCCTGGAAGAGATTCGCGCCCCCGCCAGCAAAATCTGCGAGGATATTCGTCGGGGGGTGGGGCGTATCGTGCGAGCGGCCTAGGAGGCTAAGCGTGCCGGAGACGGCTAGGTAGTTGATATCGTGGCCGGCCATGGAGGCGTAGCGGCCGTCGCGGCGGAATCCTGTAAGGCGGGCGTATATGAGGCGTGGGTTTAGCGGGAGGAGGTCTTGGGGGCCGAGGGAGAGTTTTTCGAGAACGCCAGGGCGGAAGGGGTCGATGAGGATGTCTGTGCCTGTGATGAGTTTTTTGATGAAGGCTATGCCGGTGGGGGATTTGAGGTTGAGGGCTATGGAGGCTTTGTGGCGGGTGAGGGGGTCGGAGGGGGGGAGGGAGGTTTGATGTGTGTTGCTGTTGGGGGCGGGTGGCCGGTCGATGCGTAGGACGGAGGCGCCGGCGTCGGCGAGGAGCATTCCTGCGAAGGGGCCTGGAGAGAATGGATGAGGTTAATCGGGGGGTTTGTGTTGGACGGCATGGCGGGCGTGGGATGTTGAGAGTTTCTTGAGCTTCATGTGGGTGTGGGTGTGGTTGTGGTTTTGGGAATACGGACCAGGTGCCAGGCCGGCGAATTCAATGACTTTGAGGCCCGTCAGAGGAGGGGGGCCAATTGGTGAAGACGATGCCATGGTGATGTTCTTTTCTTTTCGTGTTTCTGCTCTAGAGTGGGATCGTATGCTGAAAAGGGGGCGGTATCGTTTCGAAGTCGTGGCGTGTCGGTTTTCTGCTTCAATTCTCTGATCCTTGTCACTTAATCACAGACGAGAGCGCACGCCGCGTGAACTTGAGGTCCAATGAGAACGAACAAGTTGCATCGACGGGACTGACAGCCATCACGTCCGCTTTTCGCACCCGAGGGGACCGGGGAGTCGGGACAAGGTACATATTTACGTATGTATGACCATTGACGACGTTGTCCTGCGCAAGGTACGAACGGCGTGGCGGATAGATTTGGATGCCGCGGTCCAGTAACCCGGCAGTGGAGGCAGAAGCGGGCCGGACCGGATGTCGCCGGATCGGATCCGCAGGTGCAGCATTGCCTCGCATGATATGATGCAGCCGCATCTTCAACGCTTTCTCCTTGGCACGTGGCACAGTCTCCCTTACCCAGTTGTCACCCAGGTACCATGTGTTACAACGATCAGATGACAACGGGCCGCAGAATCTCGATTCTCGAGTGTCACGGCAGCTCGTTGCTCTCTGTCAAAGTACCCTCCCCCGGTACATAGCAACGTCAAGGATCCCTAATCTGAAGCTTGTACAGAGTACTTTTGCATATTTCCGAACACAAGCGCCCTGGCAGAGGATTCCACGCACAGGCTAGCAATCAGATGAATCGGATGCAACCTTTCTGGAGTCGAGTCGTCATCGTACAAACTGAGTTTGATGATGGGAAGAGCTATACCGCTCAGACACGACAACGTACCTATGTCATCATTGTTCCGAGGGGCTGCTGTCGTCCGAAAGGGTGACTGCGTACCGTTGAGTGATGCTCAGCTCCGTTGCGGTACTGTGCGGTCGCTGCTGTTTCGAACCTCGTTCCGAACCCTGCTACATGCTACTGATACATGAATGTCAAGAGCACCTGGAATAGTCCATCACTTGCATGTTACTCAATGAAATGGGCTAGCGGGTGATGATTGAAGGCACATCTAGAGACTGGAAACAAAATCCACCGAAACAGTTCGCCTGCTTGCTTCTTGCCCAACGCCTAATTCACCAAGCTGAAAAACACATCCCACGTAGCCGGCATTTCCAACACGCCCAAAACCTACGGCGAAGCTTCTTCTTGCCGTGCATATCTCTCCTCCTCTTCTTGCTCCTCATCCTCATCCTCTTCCTCGATTCCCAAAACCGCTGCCACGCTCGATAGACGCATCTGCCTTCTCGCAACTAGATCCGAACACGGCAGACTCGGCCGCGACTGGTTCAAGATGGACTCCTGCGATCCAAACACACGCGGTGATATACGGACCAGGATCAAGCGTAGGGTGGGAAGACTGACGCCGACGACGCCGACGTTGATTTCAATGGTGGACCACAAAGCCACGTCGTAGTATTCCAGGGTCATATTGATGGAGTCATCGAAGTTGGACAGGGAGGCGAGCCGAAACGTGGACACTATCGTGATGCTTCAAGAAGTCAGCATATACTTCAGCGGTAGACACAAATGTCAAAAACTCTATCATAAAAAAGGGCCAGAGAAAATGGGGAGCCGTGCAAAATACAACGTACAATGTCCCCATGAGAAACATGATCACAACACCAGCCTTATGCTTCCAGTGCAGCTGCAGAGTCCGCACCCGATACAGCGGAATCATAATCATCCACAAATCCAGCGCAACATTCAGCGACCCATTCACGTATGCCAACGGCGCCGAGGGAATACAAAAGCCGTCAATCCCATTATCCACAAACTGCCTCCAGTAATACGAGACAGGCCTGCACTGGAACAGCGTGACAAGAATGCTCGCAATCGCCAACGTGGAATTGAACACCACGCAGCCCCAGAGCAGGCGTCGTGTCCAGGGCCCAGTGCTCGCGCTCGGAAAAATAGTCATGTAAAACGCCAGAAGCGCCATCTTGACGAGCGCGATATCGAGAAGGTACAGCGACTCCAGGATCCAGAAGTACAGCGCGAATCGGGAAACCGTACTTGTTGATAGCGTCCATGTATCCCTTCCCATACCGTGTTGCACCAGGCCGGCAATGTTGACGACGGCGCACGGTAGACTAAACACCATGATGGCCACGACGACCCAATCCTCGGGACCGTATCGTCGACTCGAGCTATAGTATCGTTTGTAGATGAGGCGCGCTGTTGTGACGAGTATGGAGAGAAGGCCTAGGCCGACGTTGACGGCTAGGTATTCGTGGGCTCCTTTTGATGTTTGGCGAATGGTGCCGAGGCATGCTGGGCTGGTTATCCTTTTTGCGGCTGTAGGTATGGTGATATAAATGGTCTTCGAGTCAGTGAGGGCTTTTTTTTTTGTTGTTGTTGACCCCGAATAACGGAGGGAACGACGGACTGGGATTTCAAGGGATGAAGTGATTTTTACGTACACATGATGTCTTCATAGCTGCACGAGCGTCGCAGGCATGATGGCGAATTGTCGATTGCATTGTCGACTTTACACGCGCAGATCTGATCCGTGCAGTTCGTCGTCGTGTCTGGAAAGCTTCGGTCCGTACATTGTAACTTGAGGCGAGAGAGAATGATCAATATGTATTGATATGAGAACCAATTGAGGAGGAGAACAATGTATGTATCTTGTCATGCGGTTGTTTTCCTTCTCAAGAGGGGTGCGGGGGAGCTGTCTGAGGCTCCTCGATTAACTGGCTAGGATAGCTAGCCGGAGTATGGGGGATTCTTCGGACAAAAAGGATCATGAGGTTCTTACACACAGTACAAGGCGGTAAGTCGGATATAGAAAAAAGGACAGAGGAAGAGTTGAAGCGTCGAGTGTGAGCGCGGCCGAGCCCCAGGCCGTGGAACAAGCTGATACAGAGCATCATGAGCCAGATATTCGTGTGCCGGAGCGGCATCGCAGCTCTCATGATGGGGGAGAGCCCGCACAGCAGGCGAACCCTGCGATAAAGTGAGGATGCAGCATTCAAGACATTACACTCATTGCGTAACGAATCCAGGTAGAGGGGACAGAAGGAGAAAAGGAGGCTTCTCTTCGAAAACTTGTGCGTCTGGACGATTGGGAGAAGAGAGACCGCGTTGGGACAAAAGTGGCACATACTTTGAGGAATTTGCTTCTTGCATGCTATCAGTTAGATGCATCGGTGGCTGAAGCTTATTGAGACACACGAGACACGAGACACAGGCAGGCTTTTGCCCTAGACCTCGCCTGTCTGCCTGCAGATTCTCGCAATCTCCCCCTCTCAGCACTAAAAGCGACCTATGTAACCCATTTCCAGATTACGGCAGACGTTTTAACATCGATAGCTGTGTAGATAGCCAGGATGGTCCATCACATCATACATGGGAGTCTCGACTCCGCGAGCACGCTGGGCTCTTCGGCACGCGGACACGATGCGCTTGGCCTAACTAGATGACGCTGCTGGATCCTGGACATTGCGAACCCGGTCTCTGGTCTTGTGTTCCTCAGATATCGACGACGGGTAATAATAAAGCCCAGATGAGATCTCGGGGAGAAAATGTCGGTCGGCGGCAGTGGCGCCGGGGCCGAGGGAACGCATCTCGATAATCGATTTGCTGGCACTGAGTGAACCCCCACCAGTGTCCCACATGGCTGACATTGGTTGGTATTAGGAGTTGTTTGTTTGCGGCGTTTGGCCTTGGAATGGACTGGACGGGTTGATGACAAGCAAATTGCCCTCGTCTCAGTCGTTGGCGTGGTGAGCATTGAGGTCCCGAATCCCGATGCTGCATCGGACCGATTGTGTGGTTGAAGGTCCTTCTTTAACCTACGTTTGATCGCCGAGTTGTTCTTTTTACGGCCCAACGAAAGATCCGGCTGTCAAACCCGACAACGCCGCCAAACTGCCAAAATTCCAGACCGACCACGAGAGAGCTTCGTGCACTCATGTTTCTGCGGAGGCGATTGGACGCACCACAAGCATGACAAAGCCACGCAACGCCCATTTTTAGCAGACGGTTATGCCCAAAAAAGACACCAAGACGCGCGCCAGTATTGCGATATGCCGCTTGTTACGTTCTTGCACCCTTCTCATTGGTGTCTAATTTACGGAGCAGGCTCACTCTAGGGTACTCCTTGGCCTCCAGGCAGCCTCGAGAAGTTTATGAGATGATTTGTCGATACAAATGCAGTTACGTGGAAAACTCACGTTATGAACCATGGCGTGGGCAGCAATCTGGCAAGGAGAAGTTCAATACCGTCGTTATGATCCGTGGTCCATGTCATGCAGGCTGCAGCCGAGGCGGTTCGGGTGAGTCGTGGTGACACAGCGGGAGCGGATCGGCTCCGAATCCGACGCGATGCACGTGGAGGCTGGAGCAACGATGCTCTGCTCACTCCTCCAATGAGGTAGGCTGCCCCACGGGGTGACGGCCACTTTCCTACAGGTGCGTTTCGATTCGACAATCTGCGGCACCCTCAGCATCGCAAGACTCGTACAGAGAGCGGTCACCGCAACTTCGTAAGCCGTCAAGCGAACAGCACGCATTGATACCTTGTCTTTATTCATTGCCGTCTGTGCGGATGGATTCACAACCATGGATGCGGACACGGAACCCGAGCCAGCGAGAATAACGGCCGCTTCTGCTCACGAGCTGCAAGCTCAAGCGCAGCATCAAGCTTCAGCTCAAGATCAACGCCGCCAGTTGTCCTCGGATCAGGAACAAGCCCGGCCTTCTCACTCGACAATCGACCTCGGTGAACATACATCCCCCGCGCCTACGCAACGACTCAAAAAATCGTCATCGACTTGCTCCACCTGTCGATGTCGCAAAGTGCGCTGCAACGGAAGTCGGCCAGTGTGCTCTGGCTGCCAGAGGCTCGGCTTTCCCTGCTCCTACGATGATGCTGATGCAGATAGCTGGAATATGGCTATACCACGGCGAAGAGTGAAACGGGCTTGCCTGAGCTGCCACAGTCGCAAAGCCCGCTGCTCAGGCCAGACGCCAGCCTGCGATCGATGTCGCGTTCAAGGCATCCATTGCGTGTACCGTTCAGGGCGACGAGCCCTGGGATCGACATCTCGGGGCAATTCTCATCGTGCACAGACTCCTCGTAGTCAGGAAGGCGATGAAGGATATCGCCAGAAGGAGATGGATCATGACGGAGTCGAAGGCGCCGATACATCTCCAATGGATCAGGCAAATACACCGAGCACTTTCAATCAAGACAGGTAAGCTGCTTCCTTTGTCGCGGCGCGATACACTCTAGGCAGCACTACTGACTAGAACTTGATATGAACTGCAGTGCAGGCAACGAGCCATTCTTCGATTCAGTCATCGGGCGCGCTTTCGACCAGTTCTTCCGCCACGTACATCACATCCCCATGTACTCGTTCTTACATCGAGCATCGCTTATGGAGCAGCATCATGCTGGAAAAGTGGACAAGGCTCTGCTGTTGGCGCTCATTGGAATTACGTCGTGCCTCACAGACATGGGCCCCGGCGTGCGCGAGTACGGTGACCGTTGTATCGACCGAGCTGAGAGCTTGATCTTCGCCGACTACTCACGACCCTCAACATTCAAGGTGCAGGCTCTTGTCCTTATGATCAAGCATAGGATACTTTCGAATAGGTACCCGAGTGCCTTTGTGCTTCTCAGCATGGCCTCCAGATTCGCCGCGGCTCTTCGTCTGAACCACAAGAGCCCCAATCTCTGTTTTCTGGCGCAAGAGTCCCGACGAAGACTCATGTGGTCACTATACTGCATCGACACCGGAATCGCTGCCGGCTATCGGGATTTCGCGCTGTGGCGGGCCGACAGAATCTTTGTCAGCCTACCTTGCAACGAGAGAAACTTTGAATTCGACCTACCGCAGCCTGCTGAGATGCTCATACCCGACAGTCTCGGTGCGGATGCGCAGCAATCCGAGGATATTGGGAGTCTAGCTCTGCATATCCGCATACTGCACCTGCGCCAGAAGATCATTGAGTTCACCAAGGACGTCCTCGTCAGTCGAACAATCACAGACACGTCGAGCCTTCAGGAGCCTGTCTTGGCCTTACACAATCAGTTGGATGACTTCGCCGGCAGACTCCCCGCGTCTTTCCAATTTTCAGAAAGCTCCCTCCGGCTTCGTGCCTATTCGCCTCGCATCTGTGTTTTCGTCATGATGCATATCTGGTGGCACCAATGCCACTGCGACTTGTACCGCATGACCATGGCCGGGTTCCGAGAGGCGTTGCCCGAAGCGACTCTTGTCCGCCTGGATCCAGGGTTCCTCACACACTGCCAGCGGCAGTGCGTTGAACACTCGCTCGCCATGGCCGATATCTTTGCGTCGATGCAGAAACTTGGTGCGAAACCGGTAGCCGATTTAGATCTTGCTCTGTGCGCCTACCAGTGTGCTCGCATGCTCAAATACGCCCTGCACGGCCGGGGAGACCAATTTGGCTTGACAGCCGAATCTGTCACGGAAAAGGCACAGGTCTGCCTTGAGGCCATCAAGCAGTGCTGCATGGGACCCGCGGCAGGCGCCATTCGGTCCGACTTGGAGAGACTGATTAGCCAAGACCTCGCCGCGGAGGCATCGTCTTCCCCACACGAGGCTTCTCGTGATGCCCACGAGTCCAGCCGCGCTCAGGTCCCTGACACCGACATGTCCTCTGGGCATTCTGTGCTGGGGAACATTGAACTCACCGAGGACCCGGCAGTGATTTCTACATTAGCGACTCGGATAGCACATAATCAACCACATTCCACGGAAGCGTCCTTCCTAGGTCCTCAAATCGTACCCTCGAACAGCATGCAAGCATTGCTTTCAGCGGCTCAAACTACTCAAACGTGCCTGGCAACGCCTGACCTCTGGGGCATCACCACCCCGCAAATGCCCACCTTGACGCCAACACTATCTCTAGCGAATGTAGAGACTGGGATTGCGGAGGAGCATAGAGAAGGAAGCCACGCATCACAGGGAAAATCGGACTCGGTGTCTCACGAACTCAATAGCGCATACGAAGGTGTTCTAGATGGCTTTGATCAAGACCATGGCCTTGCGCACGCGATGGGTGTAGAAGCGACGCCGTGGAACTGGAGTCGAGACTTGCAGTGGCCGGATTTTCTGAGCAATGGCGTTGGAGTGTGAGGTTTGAGGATCCTGATGATGATGTAGATGGCAGAAGCTACGAAGATGCACCATGATGGATATTATGTGGAGAAAAACGATGTATCATGTGCAGTGACGAGGCGGTGATGTCGTGATGATGGATGTGGGTGGGTAATGAGATGAAGCGACAAAGCGTGGAAAAATCAACCTGCAGCGATCTTTGAAGTTTGTATGAAGCATGAAAAAGATGTAGATAGAGATGAAGCTTTCATGATGGACAACATTGCAAAACATGAGAAACGAGTTAATTGGAATGGAGCCTCTAATGAGGGGCATATGGGAAAGATGAGGAATTTAAATGGAAGAACAGTACTCCGTGAGTTCTGATGACTCACCTCGTACGACGTAGACATGAGAACCAAGTGTAAGGAGAGAAACTCCCTGCCGTGAAGAATACATGGTGCACATTGTCCATATTTCGGATAATCTCCCATCAATGATCAATGATCAACGACGATGCAGCTTGATTTGGTAACTTGGTTCAAGCTTCTCACTCATGATGTTATAGATTGAGTCTCACAATGCGGCAAGGGGCAGTGGTGACTCGTGAGCACATACATTGGTCAGCTCATCTAGGTATGTATGAGGAACTGGGGCAAAAGATGCATTGTTCCGGCATATCCGGGTGCCGGTAAACCGTAAACGAGCCCGGCATTCAACATTGGGCGCTCTCTGAGCTCTCTTCTAAGCACTCCGGGCCTCCGGCATAACTCCATTAGATGATAGCCATCCATGACCATAGCCCTAAGCCTTGGTTACTGTCTTGATGCCACATATGTGTGCGGGCGACGTGACACTGGAAAGCAATGGGCTGGCTGGCTGGTACGCGCAAGTTAACCCCCCGACGCCCGTGAAATCAAGTCTTGATTCAGAGTCCAGGCCCGAAAGTTCTTGCGGGAGTCTTGACTCGTCATGTCTAGGGCAGCGGGCTTAGTCGCAGATACATAAAAAGTACAAAGAGATGCAGGGACTCTTTTGCGTTTACTCGGCAGGTTTAAATACACCGGGTGGCTCGGTGACCGTGTATGTCTCCATGAGCTCAAGCCTCCAATGGCAATGCTGGTTCCTGCATGAATCATTATGCTTAGAAAGACATCTTTGATACTACGTTATACAGTATACTAGACTGGTGATAAGGTAAATCTTAATGGTCTGTAGAAGGCAATGGCGTTTTACATACATGAGGCAGTGGCTCGGGGTGATTGATCAAGACGATGCGGATGTGCGGATACTGGAGGAAAAAGCTAGGATACTGGACGAGGATATCGACGATATCCTCGTCGCAGACCTCAGCATCTCTAGACTCGCACGTAGCTTTTTCCTCCAGTATCCGCACATCCGCATCGTCCTGATCAATCACCCCGAGCCACTGCCTCAGGCACCCACCTCCCTCGATGATGTCCATTTTGAGGCGACTCCGACGGTCTGACAGAAGCATCTTGGCAGACGAAAACAGTCTCTCAAAATCGTCGGACATGGGTGGACAGGCAAGGACATCGAGAGCCATCTGTTGACACCAAAATTAGCAGGAGAAGACAATGCAATCGAGTATAGTAGTTTACCTATGCCAGTTGCGGCTGTGTGACTCTACGCCTCAGTCAGTATTCAATGAGGTCGAATTCTTCCCCTTCTAAAAAGGGGATGGGGTCTTCTTCAAGATACCGTCGAAAATGATCGACGTCTCGTTGAGAGCCCTGACCGCAAGCCCCAGTGGAACGCGGGCGGTATTCCTGGTCCCAGACCTGGAGCATCAGACGCTGCACCTCAAGCACCCACGCAGCTTTTGTAGCAGGATACCTATCCCAGCGATCGTGGAACCAACTCATCTTGACTCGCGGATCAAGCGCGACACAGAGGTAATAGGCTGGTGCCCTATCACATGTGAGAAAGTATTTCTCAGCTTTTCCCCAGGCGAGTTCGGTGCACTTCGCCAAATAGTCGTTTCTATCGGCTCTGGCTTCTCTTAAGAGAACCTTACCCGCTTGGTCCTTGTCCTTGTCCTTGGTCTTCCTTCTCTTGGGAAGAGACGTGTGCTCGTTCTGTCGTAGAGACATTGGTGTTAGCTTCCTATGATTAATGATATCCCTACGCCGGAAACGCTGACTTCTGAGGACTAGGAAGAACTGCGATCCACGAATCAAGCGTTAAAAGTTTTCGGTGAAGCCACACTGGCCGTCAAAGGACACGGAACCTTCCTCAGCAATTGGCTTAGCGTTATGGATGAGCTGCTGGACAGAATCAATAACGGTAAAGCCGACTTCGAGGAACGACGGGACAAAGATCGGGCAAGTGTACCATTCCTCCCTGGATTGCTGAGGAAGGTTCCGTGTCCTTTGACGGCCAGTGTGGCTTCACCGAAAACTTTTAACGCTTGATTCGTGGATCGCAGTTCTTCCTAGTCCTCAGTAGTCAGCGTTTCCGGCGTAGGGATCTCTACGCCGAGGGGCTTCCACTCCTGCCAGAACCTTGAAATGCGCTCCTCAAGAGCAAGAAACCCATCTGCGGCCCGATAGAAGGAATTCCATCGCGTGACGTTGGCTTCAATGATCTGGCGAGAAAAGTAAGTTTGTGAGTTTGATATGTACATAGGTATGTAGCTTAGGTAGCGACAGCCGGGACTCGGGAGGAGCATAGTGGGATACGAGTCACGACCGGGACGACCCTCATCAGGGAGAGGGCAGAAACAAGTTTGCAACAATGTGGCCGAAGCACCTTAACCTGCGTCGGTCTCTCATATCCTTCGTCTTCAACTCAGGACAACAACGCAGGGTCAGGGCTTCCACGCAAGCGTCGTTGGCACTGGCGTTGTCGCTCATTGTGTAGCCGAGTCGATGCTTGATGCCATACTCCACGAGCGTCTGTTCCAACAGCAACGCAAGGTTTATGGCTGTGTGGCGTCCGTAGATCTCCTTCATGCCGAGGAGAACACGTCGGCGCACGCCCGTGGAAGTAATATAGTGCGCGTAAACGCCCAGCGCCGATGTCTGGAAGGGTGACGTCCGCGCATCAAACGATAGAGAGATCCGACTGACTGCTTCGGACAACTCGATTTGCAAAGTCATTTTTTTTCGTAACATACTCGCTCATGATCCAGGATCGCAACGTGGTCGCGCTCTGTGGCAACATGCTTGCGCCGCCATTGACTATAAATTCGATCAGTCCACGAAAGTGACTCTTCTCAATGTTTTCATTCATAGCAGCAAATCTCGATTGTCCGCACCTGAAAACTCGATCAATTCACGAAAGCTTTCGTTCTCGATCATGTGGAAAGCAGAATGAGAGCGAAAAAAAAATTAACCACTTTCTTTCTGAAGAGGTTCGCTCGACTCAACAGAGGTTGCGATCCTTGGGCGTTGGCGACATTAGCGGCCTCGCCTTGTTTTTCGTGGCGGCGAAATGTCTTCGTGGTCTTGTCGTAGCCATGAAAATTCATCAAGTGACGTTTTTTATAGCCTCCCGGTGCCCCCGCTAGGCTTTGAACAAGATTATATCGCTCGCAGACATAGCAATACCATTGTAGTTTACCGGAAGAGTCCTTGCTAATTGCTTCGCCATACTTCCAAACTATGGACTTCAATTTGGCGTATGTCATTGGAGAGATTACCTTGTCTCTGACGTATAGATCACCCTGGTATGTGAAAGTGGACGCATTGTTGGGGAGCCTTTCCTTCCCCGCGGACCTGTGGACATAAGACGGCGCCAGATGCACGTCGTACACGTCACCTTTGATGAGCACGGCCTTGCCCTTGCCCTTACACCTACCCTTCTCCCTGGCGGTTGGCGGCGGTGGAGAAGAACAGAGTTGCGGGGACGAAGAGAGGCCCCATAGCGTGGTCTGAGTCAAGGGCTGAGACGAGGACTGAGTCAAGGGCTGGGTCAAGGGCTGGGTCAAGGGCTGAGACGAGGACTGAGACGAGGAAGCCTCTTCTGACGAGTATAGGAACCTCTCCATGATCCGGGATGGCCCGGATGGGGGAGACATTGCGGATGATGGAAACCGAAAAGGCGACTGAACTTCGTAATAATGAAGGTTGAGAACTGCGATTGAAGCGAAAAGAGTTTGGTAGCAAGGTGATCGAACGGTCGATGATCACAATGGGGATGTTGCGGAACTCTTATAATATGGAAGCGCAGGAGGCGACTTGCGGAATGGAAGGTCACCTACCTAGGAGAGCTGGGCTTGGGATCGTTGGGTGACGAACACATGAAACCTCTTTTCGGAGATTTGCTGCCGCCGCCACATTTTCGGGATATTTGCTCCTGCTAGTCTGCCACATGTTCGGTCGTCTTCAGACTTCCGAGGAAGACTCGTCGCGCTTGGCTTCGGGTTGGGGAGAGTCGGGTGGGAGTTTTGCGTAGGTACCTCCTACTCCGTATTTGGGGGCTCCACCGTGTGACCGTCCCGACTCCCCCCTCTCTTCCAAACCGTCTCGTCTCTGTCGTAGGCGCGTCGTCGGGCCTGCGACTGCGAGATCTCTTCCTGGAGCCTCTCCATGGCAAGTTGTCGCTGAAGGGCCTCCATAGCCGCGTCCCTCGTGGGTGTCGCTGGGTCGGAGGGGGGGTCACCTGCCTGAGACTGTCCTCCTGGCGCAGGGTTCGTCTGAGACTCGGGGTTCACTGAGGCTCTTGCAGAAGATCGGGTATTGGAAGCCATGATGATAACGTATAGTTGAAATAATGGTGCAGAGGTGGCTTTTGAGAAAAAGACGAGCTTGAGGTTTTGGGAGGTTCTGCAATCGAGGTTGGAGAGTTGTGAAAGGAAGAAGTTTTATGAGGGGGGAGGGTGCGGCTACGCCCTAAAAATACTTTTCATTCTTTTGCGACCGCCCTCCGTATTTGGGGGCTCCACCGTGTGACCGTCGCCGGCGTCCCGACTCCCGACTCCCCTCCATCGGAGGCCCTTCCGGGGAATCTAAAACGCGTACTCGATAGTGATCGACTGTGACTCTACGGGCACACGTGTGACAGATTCGCACCAGGTCCCGGGGACTCTACAGTGAGAGTCCCGCGGGACTTCAAGCGGGACGTCCCATTGGGAACAGCCTGAGGCTGGCAGTGTAACAGTAACAGTAACAGTAACATCATACAGACGTGGACTCGTTTATACAACAGCCATACACGACAACATGAGATCTTTCCAGACTTTCCTACCATCCACGGACCACATGATTCGTCAAGTTGATCCTGAACTCGCCCGCTTGTACTTGAAAGTTGAGCCTCTTGTATTTAAGTATTACACAGTGTCACAGCATACAGGGGACTCAGGCACGGGTGTATCAATTTCCATTGTCCAAAGTACCGGGTTAGCTAAGCAACGCATGTTCTTTCGTGTAACTTGTTCTAAGCCCGGCGTTTCATGTGCGCTGATTTCTCAAGTTTTTGACAGTAGTTCGAGACCTCTCACTGGCTAAACCACATATGTCAAACTTGAAAGCAAATGGGGTCGTCATGCTCCCGAGTCCCGTGTCTCTCGAGTCTCGGGAGGACACGATCCTGGCGTACACTGCAGATATCAGATGATCAATCTTGATGTATCCTGGTCACGGTCTTGAGGACTTGTTTTCTCTGTCTCTTGAATGGTGTAGTTACGCAATCATTATATCATACATGCAAGACTGCAAGTCGAAGGTAGTCCGTAGCATCCCTGCTTGGCGAGTTAATTCTTGAATCATGCCATTCATCCTGGCTGCGGCCTTACAAGTTACTTTCTCGAAAGTCGAAACAAGCAGTCATTTTGTTTTGTCATGTTTTGTAAATTGTATTTTCGACAGCAAGTTGTGCCGTTTCTCTAGCGCGCTAATAATGATATCTATCCACAGAATCCTCCTCCACTGAAGTTTCAGCGAGCGCTCCAGGGCCAGACTGGAGCTCAGCCCACATGATCCCGAATCGTCTTTATAGATAGATTCAGAGATTCAGATTTCTATGTCCTTGCCCCCGTTGTTGGGCACTTATTTGCCATTGCATCTGTTTCAAGGTCTCGAGTTAGCATGTAGTCACACGATTCACAAACGATCATGCACAGGTGCTAAAAGTACAAATGAAGGAGAAGAGGTCGGAAAAGAACGTACGGGTGGCGAGAGTTGCCAGTGGTCTGGGAAATACACTCGACCATTTCAATGGTGCCAGTGCAATGAGATGGACAGGCACCACGTCCTGAGCTTGAGTCGACGACCTGTAACAGTGTAACGAGCAGTTAGCGGGGTTGATCTATCATCTAACGGCGAAGCATAGACTGGAAAAGAAAGATGGAGAGGGTTCATACGCAGCAGTGTGATCCATCAGCCATCTTGCACTGGAACCAACCGCCACAGGCGTCGGCGGCGGCAACGGAGGCCAGGACACTGACGAGAAGAGAAGCGATACGGACCATGGTGGCGGTTTATAGAGGGTGTGAAAGAAAAGATGGATGAGAGTTGTTGTTGGATGTTGGAATGGTAGGTAGTCGTGGTATTGTGATGTTATGAGATAGACTTCCAGAGCAGAGGAGGCATTCTTGGTCTTATATACTCGTCGGTCGTCGAAATTCTCGCGAGTCACATCGCAGAGTCCAGACCGAAGGTACGGAGTAGACTCCCCCCTCCCTTCTTGGCAAACATCCATCGAGGAGGTTTTATAAATTTATCCGTCACATGATGCGGCTATTCGTCCCAATGACACCCAAGCGCTTGCACATACATGATACCCTGATATGAGCATGTAACCGTAGTGACCCATGATAACCCCGAGACGGATAATGCTTCTGTGCCAAGAGGCGATGGATGGACCACAGAGGTGCTCGAGATGCCTGCTAGAAGGGCGGCTTTCTAAGCCAATCCTCTTCCGATCCGGGGAGGCGGAAGCAATGACAAGCATGCCGCATACCTAGCACTGAGCTACCTAGCCATGAGGTATGTACCAGGTAGCGAGATCGGCGGGGCGGATTCAAGATGCTGCACACAACACGGGACGCAGCAAAGGTGTTTCGTCATGCCGACTTGGCCCTATCGCGCCTGATCAGTGAGACGGCTTAGATGATTAGATGTTTGGGCCATCTCCGGAGTATTCCTCAAGTTCTGTTAATGGAAGGGAGAGGCATCCGACTCCGACTCCGACTCCGACTCCGCCTCCGCAAGTCGTGTCTCCCCCTGCGACTTCATGACCCGTGACTGGCTCCAGATTCTCTCGGGGCCTTGGCGCCAAGAGACCCGCCAAACCTTCATTTAACAAGTCATCTTCACGATGTGTCCATGGTCTGTTTTCTCGAGTTTCTGGGTTCATCAGTTAGATTAGTCCGCTTTCTCTGCAATCAGGCTGTATGGAATTTTGGGACGTAACGTGCCGATAGAGGTGATGGAAGTTGTAACTGCCGGTGAGTGCCCTTTGTAGATCTGTATGCAGGTATAATCGGGCCGCTTTACGGGCTGCGCCGTTGCGCCGCTGCGGCTAAGACTTGATTGTGATTGCGAGTTCGGGCAAAATCTAGCGCGGGCCAGGGCGGCCCAGGGGTATGTATGCTTCTTTTTTTGTTCCGTTGTCAGTTTTGGGGATCTGGCATGTGTGATGTTTGTAATGTTGCAAAACAGGAAGCTCGAAAAAGAAATACATACCTTCGCGTGGGACCCCCGTTCTGTATGAGGGCGTTGATAAGCTTTTTGGGCGACCCCATAAGCTATGACCCCCATAAGCTCACACACTGCCTGAGTACTCAGGTAAGGATGAGGAACCAACAAGCTTGTGAACACGCAAGCGAAGCAGTGTGCAAGATAAGCGTCTCCATAAGCTTATTAGGCGCATATGAGCTTGCAGCTTTGCAATCTTTGAACACACGCAAACTTTTCACAGTGGCCAGCTGGTGCGAAAAATCGCTTATCAATTGTAAATTTGCAGCTATGTACCTAATTGCAGACAATATCTACGAGCCTTCCATGCAGCAATGGACGCTTATACATTACCTTGTGCCTTGCCCAATTGATCATGAAGCCTTCTCTGATCGCCGATGTGAACTTTGCTGAGCTTGAACTGATGATGTCTTGGCCGCCCCCTACCAGTTCTGTGGCACCCGAGTCCTGTCACAGCCGACGTCTCCCGTAAGGTATTGCGACCGGTGAAAACGCTATAGCCGCGATGCTACCTAGGTAGTTGAATCACAACTCTTTGATCGTAGAGCGCTTGCGAGTCTACCAGGAGTGCAGGACGCCGGGGATAGCCTCACGAACAATGGTGAAGCCGCGAATTACCTCACCGTGAAAAGCCTCAAGGCGCGACACATTGGAAGGTGGCTTACCGCAGCTAGGTCATTCCATTCTTGCCACCCTCTCTGGCGTAAACTCTTCTCCCACCAGATGAAGAGTTGGTTCGCAGGTGTAATGAGCGATCGACTGAGGTTAACAGAATGAGGTGATTAAGAACAGTACTATCACGCCAGGTCAGCTATCAATTAACAGTTGTGATGCGTGGGCATGGGTGGAGCAGGCGTCTCTTACGCAGAATTTTCCTACCCAAGTCCTAAGTCGGCCGATCCGAGAAATACTCTGGCAAACCCCGATGAATTTGGCTCGTAGCATTTACTTGCTACCGCGGCCAAGATATCAGTAGGGGTCTCTGACTTGTTTTAGTATCAGCTCATATCCTATGGCCCTTGGCGGGAATTTTATCTGTTG
>SRQG01000163.1:0-61725 GCA_018360325.1 Claviceps aff. humidiphila group G2b
TGAGCTCCGTGACTGCCGCTTCTCTATTCACGCCTCTCTCCGTTGTCCGCCTCCGTTTGAGTTAGATCATCCGATCCTGTCACAGCTCCGTCAGTTCTGTACCGCTTCGCGGTTTGTTGCGCAGCAACACTATCTGAGCTCTGTGGCTGTTGCTCCTGTGTTTGTTGTGTTTTCGCCTCCTGTTGTAGCAATCCGTCGGCGCAGCTTCGTGAAATTTGTTTTGCTGCCGCTCCGTGAAGATTTCTCTGGAGAATATTCTTGACCAATCCGGCACTGCGATTGCGCTTTGGAGCCCCGTTTATTTTGAGGCGTTGCGATTTCAACCAATCCAAGGGCTGCGTTGGAGAAGGGCTCGGAACGGGATTACTTTGTACCGATGGCTTTGTTTTTTCTCCCTTCTCCGGGACCGACGCCAACCTGCCACATTTACACTCTGCACCTCGCACCGCGCATTCTGATCAGTTGAGTTCAAATTCCTGTTCGATCGGAATACCGGAATACGGCGATACGACGCATGTTATTGAAAGGCCACCGCCTAGAAGGCAAAGAGTCCGTCTTCTTTACTATTCCCTATCGATTCAAGGATTGATTGTTGGTTGAAATTCGTTGACAGCTGGTGTCACGGCTGGGGCGCGTCGATGAGAGGGTATTTTTTTTGGTGTTGTTGTGAACACGGAGGAAGGGCAAGGGCTCGGAACGGGAGTACTTTTAACCCGATGGGTCTGGCAGTGACCAATCAGTGACTCGAGCGTGCGACTTTTTTCTTCCGGAAAAAAAATTGCGTAACTTTCTGTCTGTATTTTTGTGGGACCAAAAAGTGCAAAAGGCGTTATTTCAATGTAAGTTAGATTATACGTGTACGCCACCCTCTCCCCCTCACTGGCGTCCAAGGGGGTGTTGACCGAACCTCTGCCTTATCCTCGTGTGATTCGGCGCTGCTATGAAGTCCGCCGACCCCAATTGAACGTGTTGTTGCTGCTGTGTCGTCGGCGGAGGTTGAGGGTGTTGTTGCCAGAAACGAAGAGATTGCTGCTCTTGTACATGCCGTAACTCACGGGCCGCCCTCTCCGCTCGCTCGGCCGACTCTACTTGTGACTGGCGCAGCACGCCGGTAAGTTGTTGAATGCGTTGTTCAGCGAGGAGGAGTTTCTCCGCCTGCAGTGCCTACTCCTCCTTCTGAGCGGCCTCAAGTTTGGCGTCTGTCAGATTGCCACAGCGTGTATCTCCTTTGTGACACCACTTGCCGCAGAGCACGTTAGCCCTCCGGCAAGAGCAGCTATTCGTTAAAACGCAGTCTGGCTCTTGCAGCCGCAATACACGGTCTCGATCGAGCGCTCGCACCACAGCTTGTGAAGGACCAGGAATGGAACCTTGATCAGAAGGCCGGCCGAGCGGCTTCAACGTTGTTGCGATCGGTCAGTTTGCTTCTGGTGCTGCCACGCGCCGTGCTAAGACGCCTTCGCGTTCGGTCGACGCGCCGCTGGCTTAAACACCTTTCGAACGACTGCTAGCTCACGTAGTCGTAGCTCCGGAGGATTTATGAAGTGCTGACGGTTGACGAACCAATGCACGTCGAAGTTCGTGGTCTTGAGCACGTCGCCGCTCTCCGAGATGCTCATGATCTTGTGGTAGCACGGCAGCCCCATGCACGCAGTGTAGTCGTCGTTACAGACGCAATCGTCACGTGTGCATTGCCGGCATCGGCTAACCCTAAGCTAACCCTCTGGTGGTCCGTGCGCACCATGGTGAGGACTGTCGATGGAGTATGAGAATACGCCTCAAGGATTTGAGAATTTGCCTCAACGCCTTACCCGATTTGGACGCGGTACAAACCTGCATGTCGAGGTACTTCTCTCGATACATCATGGGAGGCTGGGCAGTGGGAGCACGGGAAGTCGAAATCGCACACTGAACTTGTAAGAACGATAACATGTTCCCCAATCAATGGAATTGGCTTATTCTAGCGTCGAAGATAATTGAGGTCAAATGTGTGCAAGAATACACAGAACGCGCCCGTTATAGTTGCATACATTGTCCCGAAATTCACTAAGGTAATCAGGGTCTTCTCATCGTCCTCCTCCCTCCCAGAAGACCCCAACTCAAAAACAGGCGGCGTGCCATGCGCCGTTGTTCGTGATAAAAATGAGAAATATTTCCAAAATACAATCAGCGATAAAAAGATCTTTACGCACTCGGTATACCGAGCTCTTTCACACAGGTAAAGTCGTGATGAATTGCCTCGAGAAGCCAGGTAGGTGTATGAGTGAAGTTATTGCGTGCGATGGTCAAGAGTGAGAGGAAGTGCCTTTGATGAAGTGAAGTACAGTTACAAAGATTTCGTTAGCGAAATACTTCCACGTCCAAATCGGGTAAGGCGTTGAGGCGTATTCTCAAATCCTTGAGGCGTATTCTCATACTCCTGTCGATGGTGAGGAGAAGTGTGTCTGCCAGTCCTACAGGAGGGTATCAATGGATGACCCCGCTTGTTCATTCATCATTTTGTCCAGACTCCAAACTACCTATGTACCTAATTAATAAGGAAGTGTTGACTTTATAATCGTCCTTCCCCTAAGTAATGTATGTAATTGACCTTTCCCTTTTCTAAAGAGGTTAGCGCCATGCAGCCAACCCTGGTTACCCTGCTCAGCCTTGTTCCGGACGGCAAATCTTCGGCACTCCGCAATGACACTTTGGCAATTCTACGGACAACCACGTAACAACCAGCCCGGATTGCGGCCTGGTTCCAGAGTCCTAGATCCATCAACTATTCTACGCTCATGTGAAGCGAGGGGCCAGGGTGCGTGAAAATGCGCCTCTCTCACCTTGCCCTACTCGTGGGCTTGCAACTCGCAGCGGCACGGTCGCGGAGCTTCAGCATCCATGATGACCTGCTTGCCTTTCCTCAGGTACGTCGAATGCTCGGCGGACGGCATCGCCGGAAGTCCCGTGAGATGAACTTACAACTAATACGAATGGCGCACGTCAGTTTGCGGTCGTCTTCGCTCCAAATCGAGTCTCTGAGGAGCAGGCACAGGCGTTAGTAGAGCGCAGCGATCAAGAGCCAACATACTCGGCCGATTTCTCACATGCCACGGCGAACGATGCCTATGCGGCGACGGATGCAGCGGCAGCCCAAGCGTCTCGGTCGGCCGACTCGGACGAGATAACGGGATATGCATACGAGATTCTCAACATGTCGCCGCATCGTTACCTCTGCTCTATACCTGTGATACAGCCGCCTGGCCCGGTCAACGAAACAGAAAATGCGTTGGCCAAAGCCAAAGAGGACAGAGAGCACTACCGAGCTGCCGTCAAGGGCTGGGAGCTCATCAACGACTTAGAAGACAGCTGCCTGTACTATGCCTCCGGCTGGTGGAGCTACAGCTTCTGCAAGAATCGCGAAATCACGCAATTCCACGCCATTTCCGTCTCGGCTCATAATCAGGTTCCCAAACGAGATCCTCACGGCCAGGAATATGTCCTGGGCCAGGTCCCCTCGCTCCCGGCCACAACAGAAGACAGACAGCTGAATAGAAGGCGTAATGACGATGACGATGCCGCTCCACCGCGGGCTGAACTACAGATCAAAGACGACCAGCCGTATTTGGTCCAGCGGTTGGAAGGCGGCACGATATGCGACCTCACGGGTAAAGAGCGCACAGTCGAGGTCCAGTACCAATGCGTACCGGGTCTCGATCACGACCGAATTAGTTGGATCAAGGAAGTGGTCACCTGTTCATACATCATGATGGTCGATACGCCCCGCTTGTGCAGCGACGTCGCCTTCCAGCCCCCCGTTGAGAAAACGGCGAACCCTATCCGCTGCCAGCTCATCTCTGATGGCGGCGACTCGCCCCAGTCCCTCCTGGACCAGCACCCTTCTGTATCCTATGCGCAGAAGGAAGCAGAAAGCGCTGGACAATTCACAGACAATTCAGCGTGGGCGGACAAGGAGGACATGGACCCGGACACACATCACGTTGACGCCCCTCAAATCACCGTCGGAGGAGTCTTAGTAGGAGGCAAACGCGTCCTCTCCACCGGCAACGAAGACGGCGAGCCCGTCAAGCTCCAGCAACTCACCAACGTATTCTCTCCACAGCCCAAGGTATTGAAAGTGGTCGCCCAGGCCGCTAGCAAAGCCGATGGCGGCAAGACTCAAGAATTAACGACCGAGGAGCTCGAAAACCTCCAGATCGATCCCAAGGCCGTGGCAGAAATGCGCGAGAAACTCAAAAAACTCGCGGGAGATTCCGGCTGGAAGATGGAAATCTTCCAGATGAATGAGGAGGACGAGAAGGAACTTTTGGGGTACATTGATGAACCGGAGGCTGGGATTGGTGGAGCAGGGTTCAAGGGACGCAAGGCCACGCAGGGCAAGAAAGCAAAGCAGGATACAGATGATGATGAGCGGGACTCGTCAACGTCTGGGGAGAGGAAGGACGGGAAACCTGAAGAGGGGAACAAGGGTGGTCAGGAGGGTAGTGAGGAGCAGTTCTATCATGGCGATGAGTTATAAGCATCAGCAGTGTTTGTTTTTAGTGTGCACTTGGCGTTAATGATACTTGGTTCATTGATCACAGCAATGCGTTTTGAGAAGTCCAATAGAGTCACGATGCGTTCAATAGTGTTCTGAGGTGTGATGATCGAAGTGGCTGCGCATATATCCGTTTTTAACTAACCTTCTTGAGGCATGCCGCACAATGGGTGTGAAGGAGTATGTACATGCCGTGTTTGCCCCACGAACTAGTATTCTTGTGCGACCGTTGCTTCGGCCGTTGCTGTCACTTGGGAGTCGACTCCGGGAATAATCCCGGTTCCCGCCCCTGGGTTCTTCTTCAGCTCCCTTGCCGTGGCCACTAGCATGTTGTTGTGTGTCGTGCATTGCATTCTTGTCTTTCATTTCGTCTTCTGTTCTTGCGTCATACCTTTTTTCGTCCTGTTGTGTGACGTGTTCACTGTGTTGTTGTCCTTTGTGAACCCTGTGTTCGTCTCTTGTGTCCTGCGTCCGTCATTAGGCAAAACTGAAGGAAGTTGTGCCGAAGCGTCAGCGGAGGCGCACCTTCCGTGTTTGCCTATTATTTTCCGATAATGGGGTAGGAGAATGCGCTAGTGTCGCAGAGTCACCTCTCATTGGCCACCAAGTCTACTCTGATTGGTCACTGAAATTCAGATTGCACGTGAGCGTTGTGTAGAATGGCGGAGGGCTCCCAGAGGGTCGCCGAAGGCAAGGGGAATCTTTTTATTCAAGCAAAACACCACGACCCTGTTATATATACTCATCCCCCGACCGATCAAAAGATAGCCATCAATACCATCCAGAACTAGCATCTCATCCACCGAGATGGCCTCAGCCACGGGGCAACCGCCCCCAGATGATTCTCACCGGAGGGTCCCAAGAGTGTCACCGAAGGTCCCCCGTCAGATCAACAGATACGTAGCCATCGTCGTCGATCAACAATATGCGCGATTAGCATCTCATTGCACCAAGACGGCCTCAACTGGCACGGGCCAGCCGCCTCTAGATGATGCTCACCGATCTGAAGAGCCAAGCGTGCCACAAGCCGATTCTGGGTCTGACTGTCGACAGTGCCAGAAATGCTGAGACGAACACGGAAGGTGCGCCTCCGGAGAGTCGCTTAAGGCAAGGCCGCAAGAGGGCAAGAATCTCTTGCGAATACCGGTATGCAGTGCCAGAAATTCCGAGACGCAAACACGGAAGGTGCGCCCCGCAGCGTCGTCGAAGGCACAGGTAGAGTACCTATAGGCTATTCCCTTGCGACTATCGGTATGTATCTGTTCATGCTTTTGTTGTCCAGGTTCATCCAAAACTTTCTGCATATTATAACCAAGCGATCAATGTCACGAAGGATATGAAATAGCAGAAGAACAGCATCTTGGTACACCAAAATGGCTTCAGATACTACGGGCCAGTCAATCCCAGATGACCCTCACCGACCTGAAGGCCCACGTATGCCACCACCCGCTTCCAGTGTTGAGTATCGGAAGTGCCTGAGATGCTCCAAAACCAAGCCACTTCAAGATTTTAAATCCATGCGAAAGGAAGGATCTTACGTGGCAGGATGTACCGCGTGTCGTGAGCACGAGAAATCGCGGTAGCGTGTAAATGTATGTGTTCTATATTTTAACAGAGAGAGCGGCTGACTATGATCATCAGATCACGCACGGCATTCCAGCAGTATCCGGCACGAAGAGTAGCATTGATGAGGATGATATGCCTCAAGAACAACGCGTACCAACTCGACAATATGTCTCCATTGCGGCCATAGCTCCCCAGTCATCGCCAGTGCCATCTATTCGGCCCATCGCACCCCGAATGGCTGCCGCCGACTTTTCTCCAGAAGGCTCACCTGAACACTTCCGTACCGACGAGTAGGCAAGGCGGCTACTCAATAAAATTGTCCCTATCTTCCGCTCTCACCGAGAGTTCTTCCACAAAAGGCAGCTATGCACACGCATCCAGTTCCCATTGACTGTGGCATATGCGATTACGGTGCACAAGTCCCAGGGATGCACAGTCGACAAGGTGGTCACAGGCATCTCGGGCAAGGACTTCACCCCTACGTCGCCATCTCTCGTGTCAAGAGTTGAAGAGTTTGCAAGGCATCATGGCCCCTTTGACCTGCCAGACATCACGACGAAGCCCAACCCGGACCGGCTAGCTGATCTCAAGCGTCGCAAGGCACAGGACGCGATGAATGGGCATATTGACACTGATTTGAACGAAGAGCTCATGACTGCTGGGATAGACAATGATGAGGACCTCAGTGATGCAAGCAGCGAGGGCCTCTACGGTGCCGACGACATCTACGGCGCTGGTTGAGGAAGCTTCACAGGCTAGGCAGATAGGATAATAGGAACGAGGTGACAGGTGACGTAGGTACTTTGCTTCTATAAAAAATTTAGAATAGAATAAATTGAGCTTCCAGAATGAGACCACGTGACTTGCGTCGCAGATCGCAGCGCAGACTTCCTCTCAGTTTTGCCTACTTCTTGGCGCCTGGCACAGCTTAGCGTCACTGCATTTTATATTTGTACTCTATACTACCTATGTACCTACATACCTATGTACCTATGCTATGTACATACCTATGTACAATTGTAATTTGTACGTGCCGTTGCCTGCCGGCAGCTGACTGTAGAAATACGGTAGGGTACATACTCCGTTAGGTAGCTTATTATATCCTCCAAAGTTCTTCATACTCCGTAACCGACCTTATGGCTATGGCGCAACGCAGCAACCTATGTACAGTGTCAGACTTCAGTAGGTATCTATGTTATGCAATGTAAATAGTAAATCATGTACCATGTATGTGCAAACTTCAAAAGTTCAAAAGGATTCTGGGCATGTGGACGGGCGATTTCGTGACGTGTCACGTGCATCTGTTTGCTAGGTATTGTATTGTACCTACCTTAGGTGCTAAATGCCTAGGTACCTATGTACTCCGAATGCTCGCAACGTCGGCACCGCGAGCCTCCTTTGCCCAGACTCCACATTGTCCGGGACCGCTCCGCATTCTGTTTTGTTTCATCCTGATTCCTGACCCCTGTCCATCATGATTCCAATGCTGCCCGACGAACCTCGATTCCCACCATTCGATCGCTTACATATCTGTTGTTGATACATTACGTGTCAGAGCTGGAGGCTTTTGTCCTGTTCTCTCAGCCCTGTGCCTTTCCACAACATCTGCATGAGAGTCGAGAAGTCGAGACTGCCTCCCTCTGCCTCGGTTGCATTTGTGTTATCGGCCCTTTTGCGTTCCAGTCCTCTTTGGACAGCCTCGTCTCATTCCGCATGCGCGACAACCAAACAAACAAACCCCCTACCTCTGGGTATCATACGAACAGTCTCCTGCCAACGAATTCATCGCATTGCATTCCATCGAATAGTGTTGGGTCATCTCATACTCCGCCATCTGACCATCGTCAGCCCTGCACTTCTGCTTGAATACCGGTTTCTCATTGACGCTTCAGCGGCTTGTCGATCCCATCCTGCTCAGCTCCTCCCACCACGACGTTCTGTAACGACATCTTGACTCCGTCTTTCCACAGCAAGGCGAATCTTTTGCAGGCGACATTCCCGCGACGACTGCATACGCCCACTTTGATAGCTTGGCTCGACACCTTGAGGCTTGCGCCCTTTGTTCATACATAGGTACTATTATGCGCCATTAACGCGGCCCTGCTCAGTGCTGATTGGACCAACAAGCACGTCCTCGCTGGTCGCCGTGGGATCTCGCGCTCACGTTCACCTTCACATTGGACTCTGTGGCGTGTCTTCCCATCTTACAACAGCCGTCATCTTGGTCTAGAACCTCTGGAAGATCGTGGATAATCTGCTAGACTCAACATTTCCCCCCCTAAACACAACTTGACCTGGTCGCCTACAATGTCTGGGACTCAGTCGCAGACTCGTCCGCGTCAACAATATCCGCGTGCGCCGTCGCGATCTTCGATTCGTACGAGTGCTTCTCGGAGAGCCTCGGTCACTCCCAGCAGCCCGTCGTCGCCAATCGCCACCCCTCCTCAGCTGTCCCATTCTCATTCTTGCTCAACACACAGGCATTCTCACGGTCAGTCTTCTACAGACTATCCTCGGACCATGTCGCGGCCCACATCGTCACCCCCCAGGCGGGATAGCATCGAGTCGTCTTCGGTTTCGACGTTTCTACAAGAAAAACTCGAAAGGGAGCGCAAAGTCGAGCTGGATAAACAAACGCAGCTGCAGTCCTCGTTGTCGAGGCCCAGCCCCGATATGAATGCACCAGCCGAGCTGGGACAAGCCCTAGGCTCCCCTCTCAAAGCTTCTCCGTCGGTGGGCAACCGACCCGCGTCGAGCGCTGGCTACGAAAACGTCAGGAAAAAGGGCCACGGCGTCAAGGAAATGGAGCAGGTGATATCGACCCTGCATAAACAAAACTTTGACCTGAAGCTCGAACTTTACCACCGACGCGAAAGACAGAACACGCTGGAGGCGCGCCTCGATTCTCTGGAAAGCGACAAAGCCCGCATGGAAGACGTCAACGATCGGCTCCTGATTGAGCTGGAAAAACGTGACAAGGCGGTAGAAGAAGCCGTTGCAATGATTATAAACTTGGAAACAAAGGTTGATCGACTGCTCCGTGAGAGAAGCATGGTGCAGCAGATGGGAAATGAGAAATTTCTCTGCGCTCATGATTACAACGACGGCTACGTGACGCCAGTGACCCGTAGTAGAGCGGGCTCAGATTCTACCAGGAAGAAGGAGGGGACTGCTAAAGCCGTTAATCGGATGCCCAGTTTCGTGTCTGAATATAGCGAGACAACCGAAAACCTTCGAAATGTCTACTTGAATGGCAAGGGCAGTGTCCTGAGTCTGTCACGCGTCGCAGACAGCTCTCCTGGTACGGAGAACATGCGAGCTATGGGAAGCCCTACGCCGAGCGTGCTGAGTGAGAGTTCGTTCGTGAGCGTCTATGGACGAAAGGAGCGTGTTGGAATGAGCCACGATGACACAAATATGGATGAGACCTTGGTTGCCATTGGTCCAGACGCCCCCTTCTTCAGAAACCCCGGCGCCGAAAAGGTTGAGCAGTGTTCGGGGCGGTGCGGAACGGCTCGTTCGATATCTTCTAGTAGGACTGCAGGATCCCGGACGAGCTCAGCAGGTCATTTTCAGTCCATCACGGACGTTATTGGAGGATCGCCCTTACAACGGCTTGAACGATCCGTCACTGCGTCCTACTCGAGCAGAAGGGATTCTGGACACCGTCGGGCACACGGTGCCCAAGACAATACGACCGTCCAGTCCGTCTCTCAAGATGGGCAGTCTGGCCAAGGAGGCACTAGACAGAATAAGCGTAATAGCTTGCGAAAGGTGCTGACAGACGGGTCTGGTAGCGCTCGACTTCACGACCATGGATTGCCTCCGACGCCGGACACGATGTCAAGTTCGACTTTGCGTCGGCTGCAGGGATCTGACGACAGCCTCTTGCGAGAGTGGGCGTTGGCGCTGCGCAAGGGGGCACAGGCGGAGGCAGAAAGGGAGAGCTGGGCATCACCTAGCAGGTCAAACATGGATTCTTTGTCCGACAAGGGTGGTGATGCCTCGGCCAGTCGGCAACGATCGGCAGCTCACTCTACTATAACGACAACTACTGCCACAACTCCCTCCCATAAAAACGTCCAAGATGGTTGGGATAGTGATAAAGAGAATGACTCGGACACGCTATCTCTCCACTCTAGCCTCGATATATGGATGCGAGAAGGTGCGCTCTCACCTAGGACCGTGGAGCGAGGCTCGCAAGATGCATATAGTCTCCATTCCACAGGATCACGGGCAAGGCGCGCCACGGGCTCCATTATCAATGGTCTGGAAAGTGTTTCTGAGGACGGCACTCATACTCCCTCGCCTACACTGGACTGCATGCGAGACCTATTCTCTCTTCGCCAAGGTCTGTTCACGAATACAGCTCCACCGCCCCCAAACCGCCGATCCAGTTTACTTGCCGGAACGGGGTCCTCAGAGACAGCATCGCAGCCCTCCGCGTCACAGGCCTCAGATTGTGCAAGCATCAGCGAGAGAGGTTCATCATCGACAAAACACCGCAGCCATCGCAGCCGAAAGAATAGCGCGGATGTTGGCCGGAGAGAGGACTCGAGGACACCTGTCCCGCGTGATCAACAAGCTACCCCCCCTGTGGCCTCTAGACCGTCATCCCAGTCCCAGCCAAGCAGCGACCACAAGCAGAGGAGCCATGCTCCCGTGCCTGCCCAGCAACATGGCGCTAGGGCTGGCCTGAACAGGCTATTCAGACGCTCCATGGGTGGTGCCTCGCCTGCTGCGCCTACTAAAGAGAACACGCCGGAACCTGACAGCCCCGCCACAATTAAGGATCATCATCTCCAACACCATGCCGCCATGGGCGTCCCATCAAGAGCTAGTCAAAGCCCTGCCACGGAGGACGACCGATCCGGAGCAACACCCCCGCCTATTTCGCTGAATCCGCGACAAGCGCGACGGAATACTGTAGGCGCGGAGGGCGAAGCAGAGCGGCTATGGGGGGAGGAAGTGCACAAGAGGAGCAAGACGTCGGTCACATCGGGGCCGAGTGTGGCGGCGACGGCGGCGGCAGTGGCGCTTGCGCAGCGGCCGGCGGCTGTTGTTGCGGAGGAGAGTCCGTCGTCGGGATCGGGGGCGGGAGCGGGAACCGGATCGGGAGCGGGGGTGGGTACGAGGAGGAAGTGGCTTGTGGGGTTTTCGAGGAGAGAGGGGAAGAGTAAGGGCGGGTAGAGCCTGGCCTGTGCTTGAATTGCAAATGAGTCGGAAGGCTGGTGGCAGCGGGGTTGCTGCAGTGGATGAATACGGTTAGAAATAGAGGTTTCAGGGCCTTGAGAGGATTGGAGTACATACATATGGGAGCATGAGCGGTTTTCTTTGCTTTTTCGGGTTCTGTTTCCGGAGTACGGAGTAGGTTGAGAAAATTAGCATGTTAGCAGGCTAGCACGTTGGGTATGCATGCTTGAGCAGGTTAGACACTTTGAGCAGGTTGAGTACTTTGAGCAAATTGAGCAAATTGGATTGAGCACACAATTATTAAGCAAAAATGTCATGTGTCGCAAGTGAAGAAGCGAGTCAGCCAGGTTCAACTTCAGGTGTGGCCAATTGCGACTTCTTGAGCAGATTATGAGCAAATTGTCAAGCAGAAACGAGACTGTTAGTTTGATCAACTTCAGCTCGTTTGAAAAATTATACAGAGTTCTGAGAGGGTGTTTATATAATAAGCTAGGGTGTCAATCAAGTGCCCAAGTCGATCAAGCACAACTTCCAAGTGTGTACATACCATCAAGAGCCAAATAAATACAGGGGGACCCAAGCTGGTGCCCCAAAATCCTCGATTTCGGTTCCAGCATCAACCAACACCACAAGTTCCGAAGTTCGTAGGTGTCTCCTCATGGCACTGATCTGTTGTGTAGTTGAAAGCAAGGAGCAGTGGCCGTGTTGTTTGAGGAGTGAAGGCCCTCCTCAAGTATTCAATTATTCAACTGTTTTTGCTGCATCTACGAAATAAATGGTGTGTACTGCAAATGTACTGCACCCGCTTGCGCTCGCATAGTAAAATGATGACCCATTCACGCCAACGGCACGTATTGAGATATGAGTGCATCTGTTACGTGTTCACACGTATACATGTACATCAGCCTCACTGAAAACGAATCCACCCATTGTCCATCACCAACTAGACCCCAAAATGCGCAACTTTCCCCTGTACAACCGTTCCATTGATAAATCTGACCCCGTGCCTCAGAACATTGACCCGACCAGGGTGCACCCCCAATGGCGGATTGTCGTCCACAGTACCATTCGCGTAGATGATGCCATTCCAAGTCGACACCAGCGAATTGCTCGTTGCCAAGCCCGTGACCATACTCGTAAGCTTTCCAGAGTACCCAGCAGTGGTGTCCAGAGAAAGCAGCGGAGACCGCCGCGTGTTGATATCGCAGTTCTCGCTAATCATGTACAGATTCATGCCAATGGCAAACGTGTACATCTCGGCACTGAGCTGATCCCACCCCCACTGCCCCTTGACCACCACGCCGAGATAGTCGAGGAGCACAGCCGACGGCCAGCTCTCCGGGCTCATGTTATTGACGCCCATCCAGTACAAGGCCGGATTAGTAGGCAGGATCCCAATCTTCTCAATGGATAGTGCCGTCGTGGTCACCACGTCAGCGCTGACGATCCACTGGCTAATCAGGTACCGGTCATTAGGGAAACTACCGCTCCGACCAACCGTCTTCCAGTCCGCGGCTTGATCCTCGGCCATTTTGCGCGTGTCGGGCAAATCCGACCAATTATCCCAAACATTCATCCAGGAGTCCTGGTAGATTCCATCTGCGACTGACTCCCGTCGCACGTCGCGCGGGAGATTGCCGCCATCGAGGAGGAATAACACGCAGCCGTTGCCGCCGTTGCGGTCCATGAAGTACGATGCCGTTTGCTTGTTGAACTGGATGGCGGGGTCGAGGTTTCCGCACCGGTTGTTGACGCCTTTGAGCTTGCTGAAGAAGGCGTCGAGAATGTCTGCGTTCCAGTAGATGGGTCCTTTGGCGGGAGTTTCGCGCACGCCAACTAGGTATCGGACGCGGAAGAAGATGATTTCGCCTGGGTTTTCTGCCGTGAACTGGTTGACTTCGTTGATGACTTCGTCGAGCGACTCGCCTGTGTTTCCGATGACGACCTCGGCCTTTTCGTCGCTCACGTGCATGGTCCAGAAGCTGTAGTTGTTCTTGTCGGCCCGCTTGTGTACGCTGCCGACGCGGAGGTCAAAGAGGCGGGCGCCGACACGGAGTTGGTCGTATATAGTCAGGCCTTGGGTCTGCGTGTTGGCCTTGGTGCCGATGGAGTGGATTTTTTGGCTGATTCTGCTCATGCCAGCATCGTGTGAGGCGGGCACGAGGACGTGCTGGATCTGCCGGTCCTTGATGACGGGATACAGAGCCTTCATCCAGTTGCCAGGGCCATGGCGAAGAGAGGCAATGAAGCCGTACGACTCGCTTCCTGTGATGACCAAGGTGACTGCAGTCTCTTTGCCGGGATCCAGATATTCACGCTGGCCTAGGCCCATGCCGGTGAGGTCGAAAATGGTGCGACGTGGATAGTCGTCGGGGATGTGGGTACGTGCTCTGACCTCGAATCGCTTGTTGGTGCCTTCAATCGTGTAGTAGGCCTCGCCGCCATCGTCTTTGTGATTCTTGCCCGGCTTCTTCGTGTACTTGGCAGTGTTCTGACGAGCTCGTCCTTGTGGAATATCGTCCCAGTCAAATATGTCCATTTGATACGAATGCGTACGGCTTCGATCAAGAATGAAGCGGTGAGGCGTTAAATTGACAATCGTGATGTATTGCTTGGCAGAGAAGCCGACTTTCTGCAGGGGGATCAATGACCACGGCATGTAGCTCCCTCCTCCGGGTACCTGGCTGCTGTATGTACGATCTTGTTTTTGGCACACATTGTTCGCACCGGCACCGCGGGAGCGGTTTTCAGAAAATTCCGGTATGGATGCTGTTGATGCAAGCTGAGCAAAGAGCAGCGTTGAGATCAAGCTCACAAGCATAGCCACTATGGTTGATCGACGCTGCCGCATCGTGAAGTAGAGTCTAGAGTCAAGACAGCCTGCTCCGGATGAGAGCGTCCTTCCCAACGACACGGACAGTTATTTGAGGCGGCCACATCTTTAAATACCCAAATCCAGCCGTATTCCTTAGACACAACGCTGTCCACTCTCTTCACCGTCTTTGGGCATGCATGATACGTGTCCCATTGACAGTCTTAACTTTTAAGACTTGCTTCAGGTCACTAATAGGGGGTTACAGCCAATTGCGTCGCAGCGTGATGAGAGGTACATAGGTTCTGCTACATAATTAGCGAAGTGCTAGAAGTACCGGAAATTTTCAAGTGACAAAAGCTTTCGTTAACTCCACGTGTCAATCGAAGTCACGACCATCTTAGGTAGCGTGGAGGGGTGTGGAGCGCGTGACCTGAAGGCTGAAGCGAGTCTTAAGACCGTCAATAGGAGATATCTGGTCATCGCCATTTTGGCCCGGAGGTGCCAGCTGGTCCGTGGGGAGGAAGGCAGCACCTTCCATCCTGACCATCCTATCATCCTGAGGGCGCCACGCCGAGACGCGAGTGGTTGTACTATGTAGTGATTGCGCATGGCCGAAAACGAGACGAATGGAAGTGAGCGGAACGAGGCCGATGACAGAAGACCGCTGAGTGTGAAATTTCGACCGGATAAAGCTCCCGTGACACCAAAGCTACCTCGGGGCTCCTGCACGCCCAGATTCGAAGTTGAAAGATCGTCAGATGGCAGCGTCGGGTGTTTAAACTTTAGTGCCCACTGCCAGGTGTTGCTTGGCCCCGTGCTTGGCCCGTGCTTGGCCCGCCGCGGAGATGTGCCCCACTTGTTCCTCCGACTTCAACGTGACGAACGGAGCAGCGCCCCAGAAAAGGCATTGTAATTTATGCCTCACTGCCTCCGATCCAGAGCTGGTCAAACGAATGAGTACCGAAGGCTGTAAATCTAACGTTTTAGCCTGGATATAAGCAGATTTATTGAGGAATAGCCATGCTCGTGCTTGCAGACGGCCGCACCTAGTATCTTACGTACACATTATTCCCACTTTCCCACAACTTGGGAAACTCGGGAAACTTAGCTCTTTAGTTAAAAAGAAAGTTCTATTTTGCCCTCCGATTCGGTTAACAAGAATCTGATTAGAAGCTGAACTATCGCTCCATGCGGCTCGGCCCCGGCCCCGGCCCCGGCCCCCAGTCTTGTGGCGTTCCGCGATTCCAAAAACAAGAGTTGGAAATGGTTGTGCGCAAGAAGTATCAACCGCGATACAACAGAGAAGAAAGATAAGTGATGAAATACACACGGGAAACCGGCGTCGTCCGCAAAATGCCTATGCATGCTTCAATAAGTTCCGCCGAGGCATCCCTGCCTCCAACGCCGCAAGGAATCATCGAAGGAACGTTGGACATACTATGCGCTTGCCTCGCACTCGATTTCTGAGACCACGTCCGACTATCGACAAATTGATGCACTCTTGGCAGGGAGCCTGAGAATGACATGTATGGTTGTCCATCACAGACGTGCACCAGTTGGAGCACTCGCCACTTTGACCCAATAGTGAGGATATCACACCATAATGCTCTTGATTGAAGTTTTCGACTCACACCAGCTGGACTAGCCTGTCACCACGTATAATCCGTTGACGAGAGAACTCGCGCCGCCATGACCCTGGAATGGCACTCGATCGCGATAGAATCGTTCTTTACAAATTACTGGTTTCGGTTTCAACAGTGGTAACAGCTGCGTGTAGTTCCACGTTCGCTTCGGGAGATGGCTAATGCTCCTCCTGGGTAAAGGATCTTGCGACAGAGAAAAGGGGATACTTCAAACCTACTGGTATGGATGAAGATTAGTCCATCGAGTATGTAGTGAGTTAAAAGTTTTGCTCATTCTCGAATGCCAATCCCTCGCGTGAGTGCCACTGTCTCAGGGCTTGCGCGTCTAGCAGTGAGTTTCCGGATCTCTCGACCAATGTCTGGACTCTTGAGCGAAGTTGAGCCGCATGTGCTCTGTGAAGTAAAGAAGAACCTCAACCAAGTCCACTGTCCACATCACATCATGGTCGACGCCGGACCTCTGGGAAAATCCAGCCTAAATGGATCAGCCATGAAGTGTCGCTGTACTTCTCTGCTCAGAGTCGCGAGAAGTGTAGGCTCCGAGCCGCAGTTTTTGTAACAATTCTTTGTGAAAACGGGTTGGGATGCGGTTGCTCATTACAGTACCTTGTCCCCTTGTCCAGCATCGCGGGGAGAACCCCGTAGCGGTGCTCTTGTCACGATGATTGGTGGAAGTTTGAGCCACGGCTCCACCTCAGGAGGCCTTGCGCGGGGTAATCGACAGTGGGTCCAGCGCGCGACTACATCCTCGTCCATTTCCCCCAATCGTCGGTCTTCGTCCCGGCCCCAACCTAATATCTCTTTCCTTATTCCAAGATCATCCACTCCAGCAGACCCATCCTTGAGCGCGGACTTCGTTCCATCTCACAGACGTTGAGCCAATGTATCATGAAGCGAGCGAGACTTGATTCATCGCAGGTCGCCCCGCCCAGCGTCTTTGGCGACCCTCAACCCAAGATCTCGAGGAGGATTCGTGCTTGTAGGTGGTCGACGTTTGCGCGCTTCTGTTCAAGTTCCGTTTTACCCGAACCATGGTTTTTGCTGCTTTGCTCGTGCTTTGCTCAACTTGTCTCACCACATGTTCCCTTCCAAGGGGGAGAGGGCCCAAGTTTCAACCCGCCGTGTCACGATCCTGTGTTAGGTACCTAACTCGCACGGCTCGCTCGTGCTAACGTTGACTTTGGTGTAAACTCAGGCCAAGCTTGCCAGAATCGCAAGATCAAGTGTGGCCTTGAGCCCGGCGAGGAACAATGCGCACGCTGCACCCGGCTGGGCATCCGGTGCATTGTCAACAAGAGTCTACAAACTCTCCTAGACGGCGAAAACGAGTGGAAATCGAACATTGAGAAACAGATACAAAGCCTCCGAGCCGCATTGTCCGATGTCCAGCAGACGCTGAAGCTGCCTCGTCCATTACCCACGCAGCTTTCGGACTTGCAAGGCAATGATGCATTCGCACCCAGCAGAGGAGGCCGTCCGGCTCTGTCGGCGCAGGCCATGCCGCGAACCCTCCCTGACGATATCGTGCCTAATTGCCCGACGGACATGGTGGGAGAAGCTTTCGTGGATGCTGAACAGCAAGACGGGGATGAACAGGCTATGGTCAATGCACCAATGGCTAGTCTCTTTGAGTTGACCAAGTTGCGCAGTGATCCCTGTACACGAATGCGCCGGTCCTCCAGCCACACTCGGAAGGCCGACTTCATCAGCCAAGGCAAATTTGATCTCGAGGAGGCCGAAAGGTTGTTTTCGAGGTTTCGAGAGACTCTGAATGCGTACCTTTGGGGCGGCATCGCATTGGTCCATGATACCTTGGACGAGACGAGAGCGTCCTCCTCACTTCTTACCGCGGCTATTCTCGCAGTGACTGCGCTACACGCACAGGATGGTGGTCGCGCTTTCGATATATGTTATCCCATCTTCTTGGAACTCGTCAGCGAAGCCTTGTTGGATCGATATCATGCGCTCGACGATGTCCGGGGCTTATGCATTGGAGCCTTTTATCTTTCCGACCTCAGCTGGAGGCTTTTGGGCCTGGCAGTCATCATCGCTACCGAGCTCAATCTGCACCAATTCTGTGCCATGGCTTTGAGTGATCGGACAGAGTATGTTGAGGAGGCCCGGCTGTGGTACTTCTTGTACGTGTGTGATCAACACTTTAGCATTGCATATGGGCGTCCGTCATTCTTCAGTCAAGATTCGATGATTTCGATCCTTGACTGTCAGGAAGACTACCTGCGGTTGCCAGGGATCACCATGTCCGATCTCCGCCTCCAGAGTCAAGTCGCAGTCTTCGTCATTCTCAATCGGATAATCAATGCTTTTGGGCCTGATCGGTCCAAGATGATTTCCCATGATGAGTTCGAAACGCTGCGCCGCTTTGACGCCGACCTGGCGCGATGGCGCGACCAGTGGAAACCACGGCTTGGTATGTACGAAGAAGGAAAAAGTTGAACAAAGAGGGCGCGTGTCTTCTTGAAACCAAAGAGTCAACTCAAATTGCTAACTTTTGGCCCAGCACCTAGTCCGCACATTGCCGACTACCCAGCCAAGGGTGTCATACTCCACTACCACTTTGCCAGAATACAGCTCTTCTCCATCTGTTTGCGAGGGATACGGCCCTCGGAGCAATACACAATGTCCGACGAGCGCCGCGAACTCGTCAATCTCGCCATTGACAGCGCCGTTGGGGCCTTGGAGCTCATCCTAAGCGATCCCGATATGCGGCCTGCTGTGATTGGAGTACCGCTGTATCTGCTCACCACGATTGCATACGCCTGCCTGTTCCTCATGAAGGCCCAGACGCAGTGGAGATCAGCCAACCTGAACATTCGATACGAGAGCGTCCGCGCCATCATCGAGGGCATTGTCATGCTACTGGAAGAAACCAGCCCCTGCGTGCGTCATGTTGCCCACTATTTGGGCCGAGGGCTTCACGGCATGCTCCAGAAATTTCAAGAGCGCCATGCACTTGAAACGCAACAGCAGATGCAGCAAGTCGGACAATCCGTTCCTACTTCTTACGTCGACGGCGGAGTATGGCCCGACTGGAACAGCTGGATGTTTGGAGCGGCCAATATGTCTAGCGAGTATCCCCTGGATGCTGAGCAGCAGCATGGACTTAATTTTCTGGATGCGCTCAGTTCACAAATGCCTGGCTAGTTGCTGAGCTGCTGGGCTGTCCAACACATCATCTATGCCTTGCACAAAAACGCGAGCATCCGGAGAATCAGAAGAGGGCTAAAGAGAAAATAGTAGAGAAAAGCGCGGGGCTAGGCACTCCTGCAAGAAACAAAACCCACGACCACGTCGAATCTATCCTACGTGTTTCAATCCAAACGCTGAGACTTCGTCAAGTTTATGAAACGCATCATTGAAAATATCATGTTTCCAGTTTCCAGGGCGCAACACCCAATTAACCGACAACCACACCCACGACCAAGATAGAAACGTCCATTTCTTCTTACGATGACGATCCCTATAGAAAAGTAATCCGATAATCTGGCTCCAAGATCCCGTCTACAGTCCAATCTTTCGTTATTTATACTTGTTACCCTTTGTTGGATACAGGATTGAGGAGATAGCATCGTTGGCCATATACTGGGCGGGACCCCTATTCTTCTTCCTATCCATCTTCCAGAGAATCCAAGGCCGAAAAATGAATCAACGACAAAGACCAAGCTTTGTTATCATTGATCAAGATTCAGTCATGTTATGGTCATTGACTTTTGGCAAAAAAACAGCATTCAAGGTTTATCTTGTTGCCACTACAATTTAGAACGGCCACTGATGGAAAGCTCTGCACCATACTGTATTTGTCTAGTACATGAATGACAAGAACCTGACATTGTCGTCTAACATTAAATGCAATGTAGATAAAACTATGAGTTAATAACGGTCGAGTGGCTTGGCCCTTGGTGGTATTTCCTGAAAAATTGTTGAGAGAAGTAAAGTTGACAAGCAAGAGAAGAGAAAGCTTTCAAGAAACGGTGTAGAGCATTACTTTTACGCATAGAATAGAATGAAAACCAAAAACAAATGGAAGAAAAAAAAGAGGACTCTGGTCCAGTTTAGCTGCCCGTTTCTTTTCCTCCTCGATTTGAATGCCCAAGTCACTCCATCTCCAATGGCATCGGGTCCAGTGAACAACCCGATTACTCCAGAGTCTCATCAGCAGGGACACCGTCGTCGTAACCACGCTGCTCGTCTTCAATTTCATCGTCGTCATCCACAGTCGCGTCCTGATACTGCTGGTACTCTGAGATCAAATCGTTCATGTTGGACTCAGCCTCGGTGAACTCCATCTCGTCCATGCCTTCGCCCGTGTACCAATGCAAGTACGCCTTGCGTCGGAACATGACGGCAAATTGATCGCCGACGCGCTTGAAGATGTCCTGGATGGCTGTAGAGTTGCCGATGAACGTGGACGACATCTTGAGACCCTTGGGGGGCACAGAGCACATGGAAGTCTGCACATTGTTGGGGATCCATTCGACAAAGTAGGACGAGTTTTTATCTTGAGTCTTGCGCATTTGGTCCTCGACTTCCTTTCCAGAGATGTGGCCACGGAACATGGCCGAGCAGGTGAGGAAGCGACCGTTGCGGAAGTCGGACTGCGCCATCATGTTGCGCGGGTCCAGCATCTGCTGGGTGAGATCGGCAACAGTGACGGATCGGAAGGAGTGGCTTCCACGGCTGGTCAAGGGAGCGAAGCCAACCATGAAGAAGTGGAGACGTGGGAATGGTACCTAAAAGTTTCCCGACAAAAAAGAAGAAATCAGTAATGCAACCTAATATGAATACAGCACACAAAGGCTTTGCAGCAGCCAAACTCATTTCTTACCAAGTTGACGCAGATCTTTCGCAAATCCGAGTTAAGCTGGCCAGGGAAACGAAGAGACGTGGACACGCCAGACATGACAGTCGAGATCAGATGGTTCAGGTCGCCGGTAGATGGAGTAGCCAGCTTCAAAGTTCGCTGGCAGATGTCGTACAAAGCCTGATTGTCAATACAGAAGGTCGCATCCGAGTTCTCCACCAGCTGGTGAATGGACAAGGTGGTGTTGTAAGGCTCTACAACAGTATCAGAGGCCTGAGCGGACGGGTACACACTGAAGGTAGCCAGCATGCGGTCCGGGAATTCTGCAAAGGTGGTGCCGAGTTAGCCTGGCTTCAGCTCGAAGTGCTCTCCGATTTGAACTCGAGAATAGCGAAGTCGACTTGTGTGGTAGACTCTTACCTTCTCGAATCTTGGACAGCAGCAAGGTACCCATGCCGGATCCGGTACCTCCACCGAGCGAATGAGTGATCTGGAAGCCTTGCAAGATGTCACAGCTTTCAGCTTCACGACGAACAACATCGATGACGTCTTCTACCAGCTCTGCACCTTCCGTGTAGTGACCCTTGGCCCAGTTGTTGGCCGCCGATGACTGGCCAAACACGAAGTTGTCAGGACGGAAGAGTCGTCCTAACGGACCAGCCCGCACGGCGTCCATGGTTCCAGGTTCCAGATCGACGAGCACTGCACGAGGGACATATTTTTCGTTCGAGGCCTAACGATGGAGAGCTTGTTAGGTGGCCAGTATATAGGTACGGTCGCAAGTAATGTCCCTCACCTCGTTGAAGTAGACATTGATTCGGGCAAGCTGGTCTTTTTTATTATCGCCGTGATATCTAGTGCGGTACGATCATTGTCAGAAGACGTAAAGAGATGGTCGGGGAGAGGAACTTTAAACTTGCTCGCCACTGTTGTCAAGACCATGCTCGCCCAGGATATTTTGCCAGAATGCGCTACCGACTTGGTTGCCCTAAAGCACAGAGAGTCAGAACTGAGATAGGCAGGCAGCCCCGCAAGCTCCCTGAGAAGCTCCCCAAGAAGTCGTTAAACCCGAAGACGGGAACTTACACATTGGCCGACTTGGAGATGGACCTATAAAATCATGAAGATGCCACACATTAGCCTCGGAACAGTGCTTGCCAACTGAAAAGGGCTATAAACATACGATCTCCGGCATCTTCACACTCGACCTGACGCAGGGTCAGACGGTTTTTCAGAGGAGACGCGAGGCAACAGACTCGTCCTTTGTGGAATTAGACTGAAAAGCTTCAGGAGGATGCGTGGAGAAGAAGTGGGTGGTCGATAGTTCGAAAAGGCGACGCGTGATGCTTTGCGGACGCGATATCTCGGATCCAATGTTTCGTGCCAACCCGACATAATCTCTTGTGGGATGATGCGCCCAAGGTGCTGACACAGCAGGCGCGACCCACCTTGACGGGTATAGGGCACCAATGATAAGGCAGCCTACTCGCGAAGGTGGGGGCTGCGGCTTTGCGGTTTCCCCTTGTAGCTGTTAGCCTGTCAATACTCCGTACACCGATTACGACCGCACGCACCCGTGACGATAGCTGCATTGTTGTGCAATCATCCTCTTCACAGATCATGAGGAGAAATAAGGGCAGCATGCGTTGTTAGAGTGATGTTTCGCTGCGACAATGTGACCTTGCCTCGTTGTGTGCGGTCGTTGCAAGCTCAGCAGCCCGGCCGGAGGTAAACTGGCGACCAGCAATAATCTGATAGATTCATAGTCTGTATTATTGTCAAACTTGACAGCTCAGTAAGGCGGAGTGTCCGAGTGGTTAAGGAGACTGATTAGAAATCATTTGGGTTCGCCCGCGCAAGTTCGAATCTTGTCTCCGTCGAGCTATATTTTTTTCTCAGGCGGCTCTCCGACCGTCGCAATTCTTTTTGGGTTCCACTTTTCACAAGCTCAAGCCTCAGTCTCAATTTCGCTTCTTTTGGGCGCTGCATCTCAACTGTGTCTTTTGTGAACCATCCATCAGATTGCAAACCTTTTTTTTTGCATCTTCCCAACAGAACTTCTGACTCGGTGGCATCATGCCGGGAGTCAAGTTGTGGTCTATCTTTTTTTTCCCTTGATCATGCCCGAGACAAGTACCGAAATTCTTTATTGTCGTTGAAGCGGTCCACAGACGGTCTGGGTGCCCAAGGTTCAAAGTTGAAAGTTTTGTTTCTTTGTTTTTGACTCTCTCGACCTTGAGATGCTGGCCGTTGCTCGCCAGCACTGGTGTGGAGCCGACGTTCGTGTTGAGAACTCGAGATACGCAAACTATTTCATTTTAATTAAGGTGTGAGCCCTAGAATCCAGAAGGCAATCATTTTTAATTCAGTGTGTATAGGGTGAGGACATGAAGATAGTTTTCGTTGCGATCTCGATTCTATCTTCAACAATCTTCTTCCCCTCATGCTTCCCGCTCGCTCTTTTGCCTTGAGGATAGGATAGGGTAGTTTTGAGGTCGATGGGCTTGGCTCAGCCTTGATTTACAGTCTTCGCGATGGCGATGAACCACAGGATGGACCATTGTGTACTAGTCGAGCAGGAGCTTGTGGCGCTGTGGCATGTCCAATGTGGTCGAATTCGAAAAGCAGTACGTGGGACTAGGCGTAAATAGATTGATCAAGGTGGAATTCTGTGAATCTGTGTCATAAAAGAGACGCATGATGGCGCGATGCAGAGCAAGGAAATGGATGTGTGACTTTCTTAGATAACGTCCGGCATCTCGGCGACGTGATGACATGATGGATGGATATCAGTAGCAAATACAAATAGTCAAAACTACAGACGTTGATAGCGAGTGTCTGGAAACAGTAAACTCAATGGGATGCCACGCTATATAAGACAAGACATCAGGCCTCGGGTTAGAAATCAGTCAAGGGAACTGGCGTTGCTAAGTAATAACTTCTAAGCTCTCGTAGCTAATCACACATGTAGTTCATTATCGCTAAATACATTCTCCCGACCAGCTCTCCAGCCACGTGTATCGGGGCTCTAATATCTATTAGTTATAATGCAGGGAATGAGTCGTCATTATACCAGGTACGTAATGTTGAAATTCTAGTCGTCATAAATGCTGTTGAAATGATGTTCGCCATGAAAATGCTGCATTGTAAAAGAAAAGGAAGGAATCGTAATATACTATACACAGCAACGAGACACTCGCTATGACTCGAGAGACTCGTACTTTTGCTCGGCGCGCTCAAACGCTCGATGCAGGGGAATGTCTGCCAAAGCAACGATCTTTGTCTTTTTGACATATTTCCAGATGAAGTAGGCGGTGATGACGAGGGGAATATCGCTTTGTGTTTGTTAGTGCTGTTGGTTGCAGTTCATCCTCAAGGGAAACGTTGTGTGCCAAAAAGGGAGTAACTCACAGATATGCTGAAACAAACGTGCTAGAACTCCAGTTCCCCTTTGTGAAGACGGTGAAGCCGCTTGTCAGGAGGATGATGATGCACATGAAGAGGGCAAAGTATGAAGAGTACACTATTAGAGTGGATATGTTAGAATAATAAACCGGACACCAAAGGACGAGGAGCGATGATGAAGGAAAGGCCACTTACGGGTCCATGAATTCCACCACGGAAGCCGCGTGAGTGGAATAGCCTGCTGCTTCATGGCCAGTCGCAGTCGAATGTGGTTCACGAGGACAGCGATCCACGAGACCAACACGCCAGCCGACGTCAGATTGACCAGCCAGTAGAAGACGGTAATGGCATTGTTGGACAAGCTCATAAAGCTGAGGAAGCTCCCCGCCATGAAGACAAAGACGCACATGTACGGTACGCCCCAAGAGGTAGTACGCAGGAAAATAGACGGCGCCTGCTTCTTGACCGCCAGACCATAAAGAACACGCGTGCCAGCCAACAAGCTCTGGTTAGAGGACGACCACGCGGAAGTAATGACAATAGCGTTCACGATGGACGGCACGGCAGGCAATCCCGCAGCAGACGCAGCAATAACAAACGGACTCTGCGCCGTCGTCGAGCCATCGCCCTGCAGCCGCGGATCATCGCTGCGGACCAGCATACCGACAATAAGAATCGCCAGCATATAGAACAAGATGATGCGAATGAACACATTCTTGCACGCCTTGGGAATAGCCCTCCGCGGGTTCTTCGTCTCAGCACCAGCCATCGCAATCGACTCGATCCCAGCAAAAGAAAACACCGCCCCCGTCATAACACTCCAGTAGCCCAGAAAACGGCCCCAGGACCCGTCGGCAAGATACTCAACAAACGGACCCGGATCGCGCCAATACCGGAAATACACGGCCGGCGTGCCCGGCACACCCCCCAGATCAATCACCAGTCCCAAAATAATCAGAAACACAACAAGCAAGATCTTGAGCACCGCAAACACGAACTCAACCTCTCCAAAAAGCTGCACAAGAGACATGCCAACCAGGAACGTCAACAGGATAAACACAACGATCCATACCGCCGGGTTAATCGTCGTCCACATCTGGAACAGCACGCATATAGCGGTAATTTCGGACGGAATCGACAAGATATTCCCATAGACGAGATTCCAGCCAATCGCAAACCCCCACGCCGGATCGACGAGAAATTCCGCATGCCGCACAAAGGCTCCCGTCACGGGGAGCAGCGCGGCAACCTCCCCGAGGGCGAATTGCACCGCACACACGACCAGGCCGATGGTTGCGTACCCGAGGAGTGCGCCGGCGGGACCTGCTCTCGCGACGGCGGATCCGAGACCAAGGAAGAGTCCTGTGCCGATGGCGCCTGCGATGCCGAGCATGGAGAGATGGCGCTCTGCGAGGCCGCGTTTGAGGTGGTGGCCTTCGTGTGCGGTGACGAGATCGCCGTCGGCGTCGTCTTCTGAGGTGAGGGGTGGTCCTGATACGGTTCTTGTTATGGTGTCTGGTAGGGCTTCGGGGATGGGATCTGAGCCTGGCGGCGGCGCATGAACATGTCCTTGCTCGGTGGTGGTGGTGGTGGTTGTGGTGGTGGCTTCCTCATCCTGGTTCCGGCTTGGCGGCCCGGCTGGGCGGCGCCTGAAGAGCCGCGTGAACGGCATTGGGGAGATTCGCTGGAAGGAGGCCTATACCAGACGGATGGGGTGGATCGTGAACCGAACCGCGGGAGAGCAGAAGGGTGTTGCAACTTGTACACAGAGATGGTGATGATAATTCATCGGTCATTTCCCATTTAGCGGGGGTGGTTGCTTTTTTTTCTCTTCAGCACACGTTCTGGAAAATTGACCCGGCTTGTCGTGAATCCCCGCTTTTTTAACGTGCGAATTGGACCCCTGTTTGTGCGTGCTTCGATGCGGGGCTGTCTAGGTATCTTCTACCCGCTCGGGATCTCGGCCGGTCGGATGACGATGACGGTCAAGACTCAACGACGGCGATTGTGTTTCTCGTACGAACACATTGTTTGCGATCGATGAGCCAGAGTTTGCGTCGTTTTTATCAATAGAGTTGTTTTGTGTTTTGTAGTGAGGCGCGGGTGCGTAGGCGAATGTTTCACCTTGAAGGCTTGAACACTCGATGAGTCGATGGATCATAACCGGAACTCGAAGTGGGCGGAACGTGATGCTAACTATAGGTATTCTTGTGCTACCCTCTTATCGACTCCCTTTTCATCTTCTTCAAAAGTTGGTTCCACAAACCGTTTCGCTTCTGTGCAGCAGCCTCAGCACTGAGCAGGCCTGTTGGCAAACGCGTCTCTCAGGCTCAAGGCAAGTAAAGATGCAGTGAAGGAAGCATAAACAGAGACATTTGTTTATACAGAGGAATTCGATCGCAGAACGATACCGCCTGTCGATCGGACAATCCCGTCGAGAAAAGCATGCATCACAAGGAAGAGGAAAAAAAGCCCGAACCCCGCGCGGGGACTGGCCTCCTACCCCTGGTCCCCTGTCCCTGTGACCCTGTCTATGGACTCATATCACCAAATCAATTACATATCGGGATAAAAGCTTTAACCCTCAAGAACAATCTTAATCAGAGGCACCTTTCGAGAAGCACAACATCGAGCCATCCCGGGCGATTGAAATATATCCCCGGGCCCATGTTATTACATATATGCATCTGTCCCCGCCCGCATGTGTTTGTATGTACCTGTTCTCCCTCGCACCTGTTCATGTACGAAGCTCACCGTACTTTTCAGCGGTGCCCTTCTAGGCTCCCACAGAAACACACCGGAGAGAATTCTCCAGGATCTAACCAGAAGAACCCCTGGGCCATGCACGCCATGCATGCCACACACCGTGACACACGACGGGATGCAGAACGGATACACGCGGGCGGGCCGGCCGCTGACTGGCGATGCCGCGATGCAGCATGCCTAGAACCTCATGAGAATCATACGGACTGGACAGGGGGCAATAACTCCATCATCCGTTCGTTTGCTTTCTCATAGGTCTTTTTATCCAGTCTCTTCATGCATTGAATCGGAGAATCGCGAGGTCTCGATGCTGCAGCCTGCATGCACAGAACCGCGTGTGAACCCGCTGGTCCGGTCACCGGTGCGGGCGGGCGGACGGGTAGCTACGTTGCTAAGTGTGCTGGAAACGCTGCGAGTACGGGATAGCTTGTCGAGAACAAAAGGGCAAATTCTTTTTCATGAAGGCGTCTATGATCTGGAAAGGCTCGTTGCACAAGAGAAACCCTGCAGTAGAGGCGTTAAAAGGCATGCAAGGTCGTTGGTTTGTGGCAGCCACGCGGTGAGCTTGAGCCAGATGGCGGACCATGGCCCCTAGTGATCCGGTGTCACCTCGCTAAATTTGACGTTTCTTTCCATTTTCCTTCTTTTCTTCTTCCTTCTGCCCGCCGTTTGTTTCCGACCCAGACGCGTGCCGGTTCCTGATTGTGGTTCCCTTGCTTGAGACAAAAGTCTTGGACAGGGCAGATGGCTTCGCTTGGGCCTTGGCATGGTAATTATGGCATGTCGGCGTTGCCCACACATACTGTGTACATATGTACATACCTCATACAAATATGCACTAGAGATACATGTGCAAACGGCATTTGTTTTGCCTCGCTCACAAGTGCCGATATGTCACCCCATATCATTATCACGGCGAAACTATGCCACCGCACGAAAACGATCACGACGGGAGTACTACCTGCCAGCCTACCAGACGCATGAAAAATCACCGATAATTCATTAGAAGAACCATGCATGATAAGACCCCGGGGAGGGAGACCTCAGACGGGGGAACTTGAAAGAGATTCAAGATTGAGAATGATTATGGGTAGTGTAAAGAGCGGAATGATTGGATCAAGGAAAGCCTAAAGGGCGAAACGGGAAAACTTGAAAGAGAAAATACTCTAAAGAGGGCTGAAAAATGCACGCACCTAGGTGCCTATATTGCTCTCTCTTCTCTTTGCCCTTTTCCCCTTGATTCGCTCTCCCCTCCGAGTCGGAGTCGATTAGCAACCCAGTGACCACACAACCAACCCACAAATTTATAGGTAGCTAGGTAATGTACTCCGTACAGTCCTAAGGACATAGTATCGCGCGTCCAGCATCACTGCAGCGCCAGCTCCGGGCGCCGGCGACAGCCGACCGAGTCCTGTCTGAGGACTCCTGAGTCCTGACGACTCACTCATGCACCCAACCGGGCATGTGCAGCAGCAGACGCGCCACCCATGTACCTAGGTACATAGGTATTTCTCGAGTCTCGAGTCTCTGCACCAGTCGTTGTTTTCACCGCGTTTCCAAAAATGCAGACCTTGTCGTGCTGCATTGTCGCCCCCCCCCTTGTTTCCTCTGCGCATGATAAGATGGGCGCCGGGCGGACGAACGGACGGGCGGGTTCCGACTTCCAGCGCAAGGGTGGTCTGAGCTACATATCCATATGAGGTACCTCATACATAACATACAATGTAAAACCTGCCATCTCTCATCGCCACAACCCGAAAAAGCGGCACATATGTACCTACTCCGTGATATGTACATACTTACCTAAGGTACCTACACTTACACATGTGCACGTAACGCCACAGGCACAGGCACCGGTACGCGCATCGCACGGACACGCCACCAGCATACGATATCATGCAGCCATCTACAACCCAACCTTCACGATTGCACGAGTTTGCCATGTGCGCAGGCTCGTGCTCACGCCATTCCCGTCGATGGGGACTCGGGGAGGCAAGGCTCAAACGAGGAAACAGGCCGCAGGTGGGGACTGGCGCCGACGTAAGTGGATCCAAGGGTTCGCCTCCGATACGATAGGATTCGGGACTCGGGAAAGGTACGGAGTACATATGTATGTATGTACCTACAGGTAGGTACCTAGGTACATAAGATGAAGGGCCAAAATGAGGCTGGCCAATCACGAGGGCCAATGGCTCAATTTCTACGTACGAAACGCATGGGGGACGCCGAAGGGGCCACGCTCCGTATGGGTTCATTGTCGTGTACGGTGGTGTACCCCGTAGAATGGAGTAAATTAGGTAGTACATATGTTTACGAATATACTTCGTACGCCGTTCGGAGCAGCCTACGGTCTACCACCGTCTGTCGTGCGTCGTGAAGACATGCCATGCCAGGCACGAGAGACAAGATGCTTGTCTCGGTGTATCGGAGTGGGGCTGCTGGCCGTTTCACGAGTGACGAACGGAGCGAATGGGGCACAATAGGGAACTTTGCGTCATCAACTTCGTCTGCGTCAAATTTTACATCTGTTCTGCACTACGACCTTGGCGTTTGGTTTGGATCTGTCTTAAATTGATTGAGGAGCATGGAGCTTGACATGCATTCGGACACTTGAAGGTAGGACTTGACATTGGCTTGGCGAGCACACATCAGATTTGGGAATATCTCTTGTTGGATCTAATCTAGCCACAGATCGCCTTGTGCAGGGTTCAAGCCAGTTGTTAATGACATAAAACGCCCCTGTCCCAATCTATCTACGTATATCCTTGCACCCGCATGGGAAAGCAACCCGAATACTCATGAAAAAAAGAAACACTGAGAAAGAAAGAAAAAAACGCCATGCTTCATGCTATACTTTTCAACCATGAGTACTGATGATGTTGATGCCATCAGACACCAGAAAATCGTTTGAGTGCCGCAGTAAGTTGTTTGTGCTTGATGTCGTAAATACAACCGTGGATCCTATCCATAAATTCAACGCCTTGCCGTTCAAGAGGCAATAAAGAATTCATCATGCAATTGAATGCCCAACACTCCACACTTAGTCGGCAGACTTGTGCATGGAACCAGTAACGTAGTTTTCGGATCCCAGAGCATTAATGGCGGCCACATCTTCTGGCGAAAGTGTAAAGTCGAAGCTCTCCAGGTTGCTCTGAATGCGAGAAGCGGTCAAGCTCTTGGGAAGCACCACGTTGCCGCGAGCCGCGTTCCAGTTGAGCAAGACTTGCGCAGTGGTCTTGTTGTACTTCTCGGCGATGGCCTTAATTGTGGGGTCTTCGAGTTTGTTGCCGCGAGCCAAAGGTGAATAGGCCTCGATCTTGATGCCGTGCTTGTTGCACAGCGCAACGAGAGCCTCTCGTTGGCAGAATGGGTGGACTTCGACTTGGTTGACCGCAGGTACAACCGTGGCGTTTTCCAGGAGGTTCTCGATGTGCGCAGCGCCAAAGTTGGACACACCAATAGACTTGACTTTGCCGAGCCTCTGGGCCGTCTCGAGGGCGCGCCAGCTCTCGAGTCGTTTCTGCTCATCCTCGGCAGGAGAGTGAATCAGATAAAGGTCGAGATAGTCGAGTCCGAGCTTCTCCAGCGAAGAGCACAAGGCCTGGAATGTGGCCTCGTACCCGTGGTCGGCGTCCCAAAGCTTGGAACAAACAAAGACCTCCTCCCGCGGAGTACCAGTCTTTTTGAGCCAGCCTCGGATAGCACGTCCGCAGGCTTCTTCGTTGGCGTAGCGAGCGGCCGAGTCGATGTGACGGTAGCCGGCGTCCAGGGCAGCTGTGACGGCATCTTCTGTCTCTTGGCCATTGGGAGCCTTGTACACGCCGAGGGCGACCTGGGGGATCGAGTTGCCGTCGTTCAATTTGATGGAAGCGACAGACTTGACTGACGAAAGTGAACTGCTGTGGGATCGGCTTTGACGCTGAGCGTTGACAACCTTCTTCACCGAGATATGGCACTCGGAAGGCGTCTCAGTGAAAGTTGCGGAAGGGGCCATGATGGACAAAGTAGGAAGTAGAGATGCGTAGTTTTGAGTTTGGTGAACGAGTGCACCAAAGGATACCGAGCTGAAAGGATTTCTTTCTTCTTGTAAGATGGTGGATGAAGAGGAAAGGGCGATGATGAAATTTGATAGAGGATAGATTCAACCAAAATAACTTGACCGCGGGCTTGTCCAGGCCTTATATACTGGAGCAAAGATGGGCTCAAGAGAATTCAGTTTATACTTGCCAACCTCGAGAAGCATCCACTGATCCTGTCATCGGCCTTGCACCCATGCCAGTTGTGTTCCTGGGCCATGCATATCTGTACAACGTCATCGCCGTTAGCCTCGACCCGACAACAACATGGCCCGTATTATATCGAGACGCCTCGCTCAATCATCTGGGGACACCCAATGGACGATTGATGACGAGTCAGGACGAATTGATTGGACAGGACCGGCGTCAAAGCATCACCCTGCGGTGTCTCGGACTTCATCCACGGTACGGGTGGACTTGCGGTGGATAGATAGAGGGTCACGATAACGGCCCTGCGGCATTTAATCAGGGTTCTGGTCGGACATTTTGCTTCATATTTCTCGTTCTTGCCGTTTTAAATTACCTCTGGGACCGTGTGTCCAGTGTTGCTCAACCGTGATTGTGCAGCAAACCACCGCGACGTGGATCACGAATCCACGATGGAGACGCCAGTGGCATCATGACGAAATGTTGGTGGATACCCGGCTCCAGACAGCTCAAACAAGATCCTAGCAAGATCCAGACCTCCACTCTTGGCACCCATACCGGCCACCTCATTGGCATCTGGCCGTTTTGAGAATTTTTCACATCTGTACTCCGTATGTCTACCTGTCTTGTTGTAGGTAAGTTAGGTAGGTAATTGACGCGTTGTTGCGAAAGATTGACTCTCGTTAGCAGAAGTGTGTTGATGCGAGTTCACGTCAGTCAGTGCCTGGCTACCTACGTTTGCGCCGCTCCATGGCTCCTGATCGAGGGGCAAATCGAAAAAGAAAAGAAAGACAAGAAAGTAATCATTCTGTCGCAGGCAAGGGTGAAGGGACAACTTGACGCACGCTGCTCCCGGATATGTCCGACAATTTCAGTCGCTTCAGTTCAGCGCAGCCAATGAAGTTGTAGGAGATACATATGCTGTGTTCCTGTGGCTCTTCCTAATAGACTTGGAAGTTGGGAAGTCGGGACGGAGAGCCCGGGCCGAATGGCGAGCAAGCGGAAATGTCGGCCGCATCTGCGAACTGGCAGACTCGCAGTACGGCATGAACTTTGCATATTTGCAGGTGGAAACGCAGACGCAGAGGAGCAATCGAAGGGTTTGCAAGTTGCGACAGAAGCGAAGCAGATTAGTTTCGCTTCGCCCGATGAACATGGAATGCACGTGCGGACCCTGCGAATCGCATTGTACTCGGTGCGGTGACGTCGCTAGGCCGTGCCAAGTTCGTCTGGCCCGCAAAAAGCATCGTTGGCTTAGCCAGGCACCGTGGATAGATAGCGGCGCATACGGGCGAGTTTTCGCGTTTGACTTTTTGGACAGTCCGCTCTGTGGGAATACTCCGTATGGCTCCATGTAAGGAAGAAGTTGCAAGCAAACGGCGGCACCAGCGTTTGCTTAGATTCAGGTACACCTGCTGAGCGTCTCCACCATTGCGCTCGGTGGCAGGTGCAACCGTTGTACAGTTGCCTGACTGTTGACATTACCGAAGTTGTGCATGATTGGCTCAATCGCACTTCTAAGTTGTTGGAATCTCTGGACTCTGGAGATCCCCCCCAAAAAAGAAAAAGACTCGTGCTTCAGACAGATCCTGGCCCTGGCATTTCGATCATCATCCGAGCATCATTCAAACAGACAGTTTACATGGTCGTACATAGCGGTGGCCCGACTCCCGAGGACCAGCATCGCACGATCATGATACAAGGTACATATGTATGTACAAGGTGTGATAGGTATGGCGTTAGCTGACCTGATACCAGACGCTTTTCTGCATCTGCAACGCGTTACGCGCTAGACAATCAACCCTGCATCCGGCTGGTGGACCAATCGATCAACCATAGCCCGGCCGCTCTTGATGCTCATTGCTGGCTTCAAACAGGAGACAACATCCACTGCGCTGTACGCACCGAATGGAACAATGGACCGCTGCACCGCCTGCGGTTCCTCGCCGTCACCTCGAACCCTATGAAAGATGTAGCGATTGGTAGGTTTATGGAGGCGGTATTGCAGGCTGACTGGACCTCTATCAGAGCAAGTTGCCATCTGCTGCATCGTCAAATCGGTCCACACGTGCTGAAAATCGAAATGCTTCCAAACGTGTGAAATAATTCTCGGCCAACCATGGTCGTTGTCACTCTTTCTCTCATCTTTCAATATGTACCTAATTCACTCGAGAGTTGAAGATTGAACCCAACATCTTCACCTCAAGTTCGCCCGCTGACGTCAGACCCTAGGTACTGTCTTTCGTAAATTACTGAGCCGCGCCGATTCGTGCAGCTCTCGTGTGGATTCCGATCCAAACCAACGATCTCTGCGGCGGTGCGGATACGAAGCCGCTTGGCGCAAAATCCATAAGGTTGTCAGCGAGAGCCATACCACTACATACATAGGTATGTACCTAGGTACATATGTAGGCATACCTACATACCTACTGCAACCGTTGTGGCTCTTGGGTCCTGATACTGTCGATCTTGGACCCGGGCCGGGGGTTTATGACTCGCAACAAGAGGCAACAAGGGTTTGAAAGACGACGGACTGTTTCCTGGCGCCGTTCGGCCCGGTGCCAAGCCATAATGATGAAGGTCGACGGTATCAGTCGATCCACTCACGATCCATTTTTTTCTTTCGTCCTTGACTCCTTGTCACTGGTCAGGCACCTTCTAATGTTTTGACCTCTTTCGGAAACATGGTGGATTAATGGGGCCAGATAATGACATTATCTCAGCTGCCCCGTAGGCCACTTGGGGGAAAAAAGAAAATAGAAGAAAGTCGTCAGAATCTCCTACATACCTAGCTGCGACTGTTTCACCACTACACCGTGGTGATATGCCTTGCACCTATGTATGTACCAAAGGCTGCGCAGTCATCTCAGGCTCTACTTACCTACTCCGTACTGGCTGCATTGATTCAAAGGCGTGGGAGAGGAATTAACCCCTGCTTCGATGGATTCCAACGAGACGATCTAGAGAGATGATCGAGTCACGAGTGACAACGATGGCGATCTGCACGCTGATCCGTAATTGCTGGCGCCATCAATGATCAAGGTCCATTCTGCAATTCGAGGCATGTGAGAGCGCTTTCGCGCAGATGTCATCGAGAAGTGTCGATGATTACGGATATGAAGACAGGGCCCAGTGTGTCGATGCCGGCCACAGAAATTGCCATGGACAATGGAGGACCAATTCCTTGAATCCTTGCACCAAGCCCTTTTACGCGCCCGCAGAACCAAAAACGCCTCGACTCCAAAGAATACCAAGTCATCGGTAGCGTATGCTATACCTACGTCGTCAACACACGAACCGGTTACCGACCGACCCGCCCCCCTCAGGCCTGACTCCTGAGGCAAATGTAATACGCAGCCGGATATTTCAAACCACGGCTACTCGGGAGCACGTTTCTTGGTGTAGACCGCGCCGGTGACGGTGTCATAGCAGCTTGTCTTGGGCTCGTTCTCGAAGGCCAATGGGAGCAGGAGCATTTCTCCCCGCCGATTTGGGATGCGCTTCATTCTTTGCGATATACATAGTATGCGCCCCTCTGCAGTGCTCAACGTCAGTGCAATTTTACGCGAGTACAAACAGACAATGTGTGGATGGTCATGAAAGTCGCCTGAGGAGCGACATGAACACAACTTTTGCGGTGTTGGGCCTGGTTGTCCGCGGTTGGTCGACAGGGCTGAGGGAAATCTATCCAAGAAGCAGAACGTGTCCACTGTTGATGTTATTCGCATTCTCAAAGGGCGCGGGTGTGGAAACACGGTGCGTCTTGGTAGTTCTCTCGAAGTCAGAGGGAGGATAAGTCTTGCCGCTCGTGCTTCTGGGCTGGTGATTCCTTTCCACGAAATGGTAGACATGGTCTTATTTCCAGCACGTGGGTGCAAACAGACAAATTGTCACACGGGAGTGTACACATGTCCCGCCCTGGAGATATTTCGTCCTGAGTAGCTTACGCCACTCGGAGTCATCAGTGCATTGGAGCTGCTGGTTCCGGTGCTCGCCAATACATCAGGACTCGATAGACGATACCGCCGCATTGGGACTCGCTGGTTCTCAGGATGGCGCCAGTCGCGGCCAGTGCATTGAAGCCACTCGACCACTGCCGCTTCCGGCGCATCGACGCTTTCAGCGCACCGGAGCTGCCAGCGCATCATTCATCAGGTATTCGGGATATGCAGGCATTGCCGGGACAGACAGGAGGACAGATCATACAGGAGGATAGATAGGAGGATAGACAGGAGGACTTTGTGTATATATATCGTTGGCTCTCTCTTCGGTCTCTGAGGGATATCAGTGATCACAGACCTCCAGAGTTCATTGTAGAGCCATAGTCAATTTTTGCCTCTTAGACATTCAATTCTCAAGCCCCCAAACATAGGCCCTTGTGACACGAATGTCTCGATGGCCCAATAAGAGAGCAACTCTCGCGGTTCTGGAACGGCAATGCTTTCCAATTCCACATGTGACATAGTAGTCGTCAAGATGCTTCACTGTTCACATCAGTGAATAATTAGCCCCACCGCACCTTCATGACGCGGCCTCTCGGTTCAATGCGACTCTTGAAGCTTCTCAAGGCTAACTCGATGCTCCCCTTCATGCTTCTTCGGCCCTTCCTGTGTAAGCTTTCCTGATACTTTCTTAGCGCTCTTTCTTAATACATACTCTCTTGATTAGTGCCTTGAACACACGATTCGTTTGAACTTTGAAGTTTCAATGTCACTTGAGCGTCTTTCAACATCGGGTTTGAGCACAGCCCTGTAGGCTGCAGTGTGATCACGACTTCGTCCGATAAGTTAATAAATCAGTGCATAAAGCGTAACCCGCTTGACGTCGTCCCACCGTCTACATCTCCCGGCCGGTGCCACTACCTGCCCACGGCTCTGCCTTTTAGAAATACTCCCATCAACGACTCAATAACTTATAAGAAACGAGCTAAGAACTGTCGCGCCATCACTATTAAGACCGACGTGACCACTGACTGTGCAAGATTGAAGAAGATCATAGGATGCAATAAAACTCATTACTGCTGGCGCCTACCAGGCTACCAAAGACTTTTACGGCCTATCAGGCAAAGTCAATGAGCAGTAAGACGAAGAAAACAGAAGGCACATCTAGCACAGGCATGAATATGGTTAGGGAGGAACATCGTCAATTTGAAATAAATGCTTTCGCTATGTACTTGTCTCTCGAGGATCCTCCCAAAAGGTGAGGATCACCTATCTATTAGAGCACATGGTCAAAACAATGTAAATAACACGCCACAGAAATGGAGTCAATGCTCGCTCTAGCCTCTCCCTCTCACAGGCTGCCTTTCCGCTCCGCGAAAGAAAAGATCCTGCCATGCCAAAACCACCCAGAATGAAAGTCATTGATGTTCGTTTAAAGAAAACCGAGAGATGCAAGAATGTCGTTCGCTCGCTCAGATGCATATTAAATAAGAGAATCGCCGCAATGATGTACCTCACGAACTCCTCTTTTTGTATGAGAAGGACCAAGGAAAAAAAAAGGAGAAAAGGAAGAAGAGAACAGAAAAAACAGAGCTGATTGATGATGATGATGATGATGATGAAGAAGATGCGTTAGATGCTCCGTCGGCACAGCTTGTACAACTGATCCGACAGCTCCTGCACCTCCTCTCTGGGCAAGATACGCCCCCCAACAGTGACAGTCGGGAAGTGACATTCCGCAGTATCCGTGATAAGCGATCGCGGAACATCAGATACGGGCGTCGAGAGAGAGAGGCTAGAGATACTAGAGATGAAGCTCTCGCTTGAGCGGCGAGGGTACGGATTTGTGACAAAAGGAGAAGAAGCAGGGGAGACCTTGAAAAAAAAAGCGGTATTCATGTCAGTATCTACCGTCTTTGGAGTTGTGACTGAGGGGGGGGAGGGAGACAGAGAGAAAGAACGGTGAGAAAAGGTACTTACGAATGGAGAGATTCGCTCCTTGACGTCTTGCTGCATGCGGAATGCCTTGTCCTGCTCTTCTGCGTCCCACCGCGCGCTGATGAAGGCAGGCGCCTCGTGCACCCACTCCCTTATGTCTGTTGATACGGCCCTGAAGCCGGGGGCGTTGGGGCTGGCGAACTTGCACATTTGGGAGTGCGAGGCTTCGACGCCGTAGTAGGTCACGCCGGGGAGTTGAGGGCTTGCGGAGTTGGCCTCGACGACTGTGATTCTATGGAGCAGGAGGTTAGTACAAATGAGATAAGAAAGGACGTGGCACGTCAATTGACCAGGGGGGGAAGGGAGTGTGACGAGGTAAACATACTTGGTGCCTTTAATGTCCGTCTTGTGATTTTCATGGACCATTTGCACACGGAAGCGTTGGTAGATGTCCAGAAAGTGGTTGTTGATATTGGCCAGCGTCTCATTTTCTCTCTTTAGTGTCCTGAGGAGAACAGATTCCGTCTCGAAGAAGCGTCGTGGCATGATGGCATCGGCCATGCCCTGCAGCATCAGGCCCCATGTGGCGGCATCAGACCCAGCGTGTGGCGTTCCCAAGAAGATGAGTCCATACGTTGAGATGAAGATGGATCGATAGTCCTCGTGGTGGGTTGCTTTGACATCGTTGGAGTAGAGAATGGCGCGCTTGACCAGGATGCCTCCCAGGCTGTGGCTGACCCAGATGATGGGGTTTCGGAATGTGCCTTCACTCTTGCGGAACATGGTCAGGTTGGTGACGAGAGTCTGGGCATGTTGGTGGATGTAGTTGTCGCTGGCGCTGCGGTCATTTTTCCGCGAGTACACGTCGGCATTGTATCCGTATGTGAGAATGTTGGCATGTGCGCCCTTGAGAGCCGTGGGCAGGAGATCCGCCGGCCAAAAGCAGCCGTTGCTGGCTGTCCATGTCTTCTGGGGGTCGCCGTTGAGGCCGTGGACGAGAACGATGTCGACTTTGGCATCGGGATGAGTGTAGATCGCGCTGGTCTCGTAGCGTTCTATGGGGATGAGTGAAAGAGGCTACAGGGCGGGCATCACACTTAGTAAAGAAAGAAAAAGGATCGAAGTAGTGAACGTGACGTGTCCAGGCTTGGGCTGAGGGACATGGGCATATATGTACATGAGCCAGGAAGCATGGGAGTGACCTACCATGATTACTATGTGCCGAAGAGGGGAAAGGGTGAATAGTTCAGGTCGAAAAGGGTCAAGTCGCGATTCGAATGGATGAATCGCGTCAAATTGGATAAACAACAGATATTCTGTGCTAGTGAGATCAAGTCAACCAAGAAATGAATGCTTGTCAGTAAGTATAATGATGAGAGCCGAGGATTGTCGGAAAGTGAGATAGTCCTCCATCTTTATACAATGTCTAACCCATGCTTTCCTCCGCATTAGATCCCTTTGCACGGCCTAAAAGGCGAATGCGAGTAAGGAGTTCCCTGATGTTTTACGCTTAATGTTGGAAGAGACTAAACTGACGCGACGACGGCCTTGGAAACAAAATAGCCCGTCGTGTTTCTCTTAGACTGATTGGCGGTGGTGTGTGCCACACCAATGATTCGGATTCGCCATGCTGCAACGTTCTCTTTGTCCGGTAGTGAGTGTGGCAGCAGGTGCGCCGTCACACCAAGATCCCTCTTCCTCTGCTCGGAGATGCCATTGCACACCCCCGTTCCCTTCCCCCCCTCCACTGTTGGGAAACTGGAGCGGGACAAGACAAGCCGATTCCTCCGGATCAGAGACCATGGCGGGGAATAAACTGCCGAAAGAGGCAGCCTGACTGTGGCAGCCGCGGGAGCCAGTTGGACAACGCGAGACGGGCTGTGTTCAGTCCACCAAGACTTGTCCCGGCTGCGAGGGACTATCGGCCGAGACGAGAATGGATGAGCGCGGACGGACCCTGCTAGCGGCAGTCAATGAACGAGGAAGGAGGCTCTTTGACACTTGTTCTGACAGAACGCACCCCTGCGCTTGAGCAGTACCTAAACGACATCTTGGCATATCGCCTTGCCTGTAGATGGATCGCCGCAGATGTAATGGTGGGGTGAAGTCTTTCACCAGAGCGTGACAGATGGGTTCATGCGCGTTCGCTGATGTGGCTCAACCTCTTGTTTCGTTGTGGGGCGTGACAACTTGGTTATGCACCGATCGATCCGAATGTGACATGCGATGGACCGGTAACCAAGATACGGAGATACGGCGTTTCCTCATCATCATCTGGTCCGAAGCCATGAAACCATTAATCCATGAAAAGAGGAATCAATATACGCTCGTGAGCTAAGCAAAACACTGCTGGTGTGTTGAAGCAATGGCAACCTTTGCTATGCCATTGGCCAGCCGAGTTGCCATGAAAAGATGATCAAGCGCGCAGGGTGAAGTGAAACGGTGAGATAAAGGCAACAAGGGGCATCACCGTACACCCTTACCGAAAGATGGGGGGGAAAATAGTCGTTTCATTGGCTAGACCTGGTGCCTCATCTAGGGCTGCGCCGTCTTGGACGATTTAGAGCGGCGCCAAAGTTAACCTCGCTAGGGTCACATTTCGGCAACTTCCCAGCACCACCTCCGAGCTTGAGATGGGGATTTATTATGTGTCACAACCATCAATTTGACTCATCACGCTCCTTCTCGCTGATGGCTATGCTCCAAGCGTATCGTCCGGGGCCGTCAACCGGTCGTCGATAGCCTCGCTTCCGATGCGACTCTGCGGAGAATTCTGTCATTGCTCGGCAAGCCAGTCATTCGGATCCATGATTTTCGTAACGTGATGGCCGTCCGTTCGGCCGAGACACTTGCCCACGCCACTTTGCATAGAAGTGTACAATGCCGCACTAGATTGTCTGGAGTTTAGACGCCGTCGTAGGATTTGTTGCCGAGTTCTTTTGCACCTTGGCCCATGATTGTTGTAGTGTCTATAGGATAGAACTCCTACACCTTCCTGTAGATGAGACGAAGACGGAGCGGCAACCGGCAGTGTGACATCGCTTGGCGCTGCTTTGATCAGACAATGTGAGAGTCGACGAGAACCGAAACCAAGGGGTTCGTTTCAGTATAGATCATTCAATGCCGCCGGCCGGCCTTAGTCCCGAGGCGGCAGCATGATCACGTATTCTCTTGTACTGTGACCAAACTGAAACATGTCCTTGTCTTTTAGCTCTAGATATCGGCTGTCGGGTACCTTGTCGTGGTTGAGTATCGTGCCGTTGGCACTCTCCAGGTCTATCAGGTATGGCTTGACCCGGCCTATCCTGTCACCGTACTCGTTTCGCTTCTCCGTATAGCGGAACTGTATCACGGCGTGCTGCTTGCTGATGCTAGGATGCTCAGCCGGCAGGTCCACCACGGCCGTTTCTCGTCCAATCAGCCAGCAACTCCTTAAGCCAAGATCAATAGTGTCGACAATGTCGTCTCCTTTGAAGACGAAGAGTTTCCACTGATCACGAGGGGCTGGCTTCCGCGCTTCCGAGGGTTCATGATATTTGAGCACCACCGACGTTCCGTCGGCTTGGGCGACAGAATTGGACGCCGCCGCCAGGACACCAGAAGCCTTGAAGTTGGGCTTCTCCTTTGGCTTCTCGGGTTCATCGCCATTCGTCACGGCGAAAGATGTCTCTTGCGACGGCAAGGGCCCTTCACGCCTGACGGGGCTTCGTCGTCCTTTCCGATCATCTCTATCACAATCGCCTGCATCTTCAATGCGTTGCCGGTGGCTCGAGTGCCTCTCACTGCGAGAAGCAGACCCCCTATCGCCTCGGCTATCGCGCGCGCTGCTCCGATCTGGCCCGCGCCGGCGCTCATCCTCCCGATGATGGTGGCGGCGATGCCGAGTGGGTGACTCTGAGCGGCGTCGCCTATCATGAGACGTGCGGCGGTCGGTGCGAGACCCGTCAAGCGCTTTTCGTGAGCTCCTTGAGTCGTTGGTCGTATCTCTATCCTCATCTCGACGGCGCCTGCTGCCGAGCCCCTGGTCATATTCGTCTGGATGGGCCATGGCGGAAGACTTTGCTGAATAATCCGGACCGATTCAAGAGGTTAGCGTGAGAGTTCGGTAACGTGACAACGTGGCATCGAGCACGGATAATGCAGCAGTATGTACCACGACGGCGACTTGTCCTTGAGACTTGGAGAATGAAACTTGTAAACGAATGTGTGCCGGATGCGAGAGAGGTCAAGCTTTGTGCGGCGAACGCGTTGAGCGAAAGGTGGAGAGGAAGTTGCCTCTCGAGCCCTGTTTAATTGGCCGCCTGCCATGCAACTAAAAGAGGATTGAGGATTGCCGACTTGGCATGAGGGCACGTGACCAACGCATCATTCGTCTGTCTCTTGTTTCTTTGTCTTCCCCATCACACCGACATCAGTCTGCATCCAACCTCTCCGTATCAATTGGCAACGATCGCGCGGGCGCCATTGACGTTTCTACCCTTTGGCAAGTGCGACCGCCGTCGAGAGCTACGCAAGCAGATCGACGGGACAAGTCCGTATTTGTCTTCTGGCGTACGGCCGATCGCGAGTTTATCGGTGACGACGAGGACCTCTGATTCTTCATCAACGAGAGCCTTACTACGACGGTTCAATCACTCATGTTCCGAAGCCAGTCAACGAAGGCGGGATATCTTGGCCTGACAGACAGAAGATTCTGACTCGACTCAATCGCCTGCGACCGACGTCGATAAGGTGTCAGATTCGGGGTTCGAAATGTTTTGACGACTCCGTCTCTGAAACCTATATTGATGAACAAGACTTTATATGGTATTACCAATTGTTGAGCTAGGTCGGAGTTCTGTTGTAGAGACATAATGCAGCACTTGCAATCTCTGGCCACAGTAATCGCGGAACGGCGAATGCTCAACAAGTGTGGACAAGCAATGGAAGCACTCGCAATGAAACTGGGCGCCAAATTCTCGTGGCATTGTGGCAGGAAATCACAAGTATTGCGGCGTAATCCCACAAGAACACTCTAAGCTACGTCCATCATTGGATTACATCTGATGAGACCTTCTTCACCAATTGTGCTTTCAGGAACTGAATGTTCATAGCGCTTCGAAAGCCGAATTTAAGAACTTGGAAGCATATAGAGCAGAGCTCTGCAATGACGAGCGACACCTTCTGTGACCACCGCATGACATGCTGTGGTACCGACTAGAAATCAAGAAGCAGGCTGTCGAGTTTCTAAATAGAGGGTGCATTCGGGTCTCAGCCTCTCAGGGCATGTTATGTGTCTGTCCATATCGACTTGGCGACTGGGAGGTCTCGAAGCGCAGATAGACTGTGGTGTCTTGCGCACGTGAAGAGACAGAAACGAGAAAGATAGTAAGAGCACAAGGAAAAATGGGGAGGAGAGGAGCCTTTTCGAACAAGAACATTAACTTGTGAGGACAAGCACGTCTGCTTCTTGTCGTACTTGCACATGGACGGTTAGAGTCTAAAATGACTCGGCTTGTTCAAATGCGTTCGACAGCGACCTCGCCAATCCATAGATTCAGCTTGGAGGATTGACCTTGGGTTTGACGGTTCAGAGGCCGCGAGCCACATTGCTTCTGAATTTGGCTCGCTGACTAGAAGCAGGCATGGCACATATTGGCAGATGGATAGCAAAGCCTTACAGTGATATGTCACGATAACATACGTGGTGTTTTGCAGGCCTGGCGAATAACACATGCTGTGCATTCGGAAAGAAACGCGCTGACGGCGGACGGCGATCAAAGTGTTTTGTGCTTGCGTCGTAGGCCTGATCGTTACAGTCTCCTCGATCGCTATAGGCACGGCCGTCTTAACGCTGTTAAGCACCCTTTGGGCTAAGGTACCCCGGGAGCGATGATCAGAGCAATTAAGCCGGCAGAATGTAAGAGACGATATCTCGGAACTCGTACCCCCATTTTACTCGACACGACAGAATTCATTCACGTCGGCCATGGCCCATAGCCCGTATATCTGTTCTTCCTCGTGATTGCACACCACGCGGGAGGACGACAGGGAGCATCGTCGAATCTCCCCACAAATTGCTGACGGGAATGCAACACCAGAAATACGCTGGCCAATTAGATCTTCTCTATCCTTATTCCCTGCTGCTCTTGATGGAGTAGACTTGACCAAAGAAGCATGTAAGCCGTGCTCGATCCTCCACCACCACCATCAGCACCGCCCGAGAGACGACTTCTGTGGGCGTGATTGGAGACGTCGTCGAACAGCCGGTTCCGCCGATGGGAGTCATATCTCGCAGGAGCAGACGAAGGTTGAGGCCGAGCCGTAGTCGCAGATCGTCAGCATGGGTTATGCATGCCGTGCTGCATAGGTAGGTCTGACACGGATGGCTCGCTGCTTATTTATAGAAGAAATGTTCTTGCTCGCATTCTTCGCATTCTTGGCCTTTTGTTCTTTTTGTTCTTTTCGCTCTTTCGCCCCTTTCGCACTTTTGCAATCTGTCAATCTTGTCGCCTTGTGTGCGCTCCTTGCTCTTGTGCTGATCCGAATCTTGCCCGTTTGTCCTGAATAAGTCACGAAGCGTCGTCTCGCCGTTAATATGGCTTCTGCGGTAGGAAACAAACCCGAATGCAATGTAAGGCTTCGCCCCATGGAGGAGGAGATGTCAAGAAATGGAAGAACAGACGTGAAGGAGCAATCGATAAAGAGGGAGAGCGTTTATAAAGAGCAAAGAGGGAGTAAAAAGAAAAAGAGCAGATAAAAGGAAGAGCGAAGAATGGATAAGAGTGTAATGAGAAGAGGATGAAACATCGAGAGATGGAGATATAAAGAAGAAACAGCCAAAGCAAGAGGACAGAAACGCGACACAAAGCATGGAGAGAGAAGAAGAACCCGAAGACTCCAAGGCATCAAATCTCATTGCACAAGCTTACTGACAAGATTTCTAGAACGATGACTTACCAGAGGTAGCCCACGGCGCCACCTATCCCGAAGTCTACCAACATCTACACTACCAGCGCATTCACAACCAACCAGCAGAGCCGTGGCCACCACACACCTCGGCGACTGTCGACTCAACCGATCCCTCGAACCATTCGCCCGTCAAGACAGAGGACTACCAGTCCTATCCGCAGGTCGTGCCCCGTCTCCCACCGCCAGCGCCCGCCCAACGAGGCAGCCGACGCATGATGGTCTGCCTCTCCACGGCGATTGCCGTGCTGGCGGTGCTGGTGATTGCCCTCGCGGCCGGCACGGGTGTCGCGGCCCGGAATTATCGATCAGAGCGGGATAGGTATCAGGACCTGCAGGCGTCGTATTCCGCGCTCGTGGCAAATGCAACGGGGAGTGCTGCTTCGGGAAAGGCAACCGGGTCGCCTGACTATTCGAGGATATCGAATGGGTGCTCTGAGGATAATGACTCGACGACGGGGAGCTTCTACCGGCCGGATTGTACGTGTTTCGCTGGGTTTTTATTTTATATGCGTCTTGTTTCAACTTTCGCCGCTTGTATTGGTTTCTCTGTGCGCGTTGTTTCGGCTCCTCCATCGCCTTTGCCTCATCTGCCTCCTCTTCTTGCTCTTCTCCTCCCTTCTTTACTCTTGTCCTACTCCTAGATTTTCCTCTCTCTGCCTCTCTGTGTCTGCCTCCTCCTCTGCAAAGTGCTTTACCAGCCAGCTAACAAACATATTATTTGACCAGTCTTCGGAAAGCCCCGCTTCACCATGTACTGCAACAAGGACGCCTCCAACACGCCCTTCTACTCACTCTTCACGGCCGACTTTAACGGGTGCATGTCGGCGTGCGCATCGTGGAATTCGTACAATGCGTCCAATAGTGTCTGCGAGGCCGTGTCGTTTATCCCACTATGGAGCGATGTTGTCGCCGCGGTCAAGGGCAAGGCACCGGGAGATTGCTATCTGAAGCCAGGGCCGCAGTCGGTGCAGAAGCTGCAGACGCCGAATATTGGGACGGAATGCCATGCTGCTATTCTGGGGCATAATGCGACGACGGGGAGCTGAGGGGGAACTGAGAAGGGGAAACATGTATGTAGATGAATCATATGGGATAGATTGGGTGTTACGGAATAGACTTGTCAACTCATGACTTTTTATCACGTCTTCGAACGTAGAATTTGCATGATAACCCCCTTCCGTCCACGTGGGTTGGGGAGCGCGCTTGTAGACGTATGGATAGCTTGGGATAGACTTTTCATCTTGTGCCGTCAAGCATCATCGCTTCGATCTATTGCCCTGCCTCATCTTTATTTCGCATCATCTTCTTTCAACCATCTCGTGAGCGCCCTTCTCGAAACTATCCTGATCAACCCGTCCATCTGTGATCTTGCTACATTATCTTCTCTTCATTCATTATGAAATTGACCGTTTCTTCTGACCTCCAACATCACGACATTCGGCTTCCCATCTCAGATCTGTATACAATTCATCCGTCCGCCCTAGACCATTCATCTCAAAACGTCATCTTCGCATTGTAATTTGTATATAGTACATCATCTTTTGCGCCTTATACCATTCATTCGTGTGCGTACTAAAATCCTTGAACCATTGCTGCTCAAATAAGAACTTAAGAAGTCACTGGGTATCTACTACTATCTCGAAACAGCGATTACTTTCCCTGACTCATCGTCTTTCGAATCATCGTTGTATCATCTCGAACCGTCCATATTTGCATCTATGTAGGTACTTGTCCTCTTCAAGCCAATCAAACATCTCTCAGAATTCCGTCAGCAATATTCCACCGTCCATTTTCGTCGCTCCGGGCTCAAACTTCAACGTTGTGGCCTCTTCCCCTGAGTGTCATATAATTATTTCTCCTGAACAAAGTTCCCTGCATAAATAATTCAGAATACCCATCGTTACATTCAATATCTTTGAACCGTCTAGGCCTACAACACCTGATTGAAGATTCGAGAGTCGAACCGTGAACGGTCCACCCTGGCCCCTCCGTCTTCGTAGAGTCGTCTTCGCAATGACGCCTTCATAATGCTGTCTTCGCATCATTCCGTCCGTCTGCACCCTCAAATTCTCAATAATCAAACCCATCACATTCAAAACAGAAATCTCATCTCTGAGCCATCATCTGTCTCCCATCAGCCTTCAGGAATCGGGCCAATATCCCAGAATCCAGCATCTTCCCACCCCCTCACAGAAGCGCCATCCCCACGCCACAAATCCCACGCAACATCCGCAATATCCGCAACAGCAGCGGAAGTATACTGTATCAGCGTATCAGCCTAGACGAACCCTTCGTTCCATAACCCACGAAGGACATACAGAGAACAAAAACTGAGCCGGGGTCTGAACTCGTCTGCCTAGAAGCTACGTTACGTGCGCGCGCCGCGCACTAGCTGCGCTGTGCGGCCACATAAAACGGAAACCTTGATAGTCATACACAAAGCCGCCAGATCTGCTGTGACCTGACCTGTCCATTGGGCCTTATTGCGCGCGCTAGTAGAAACTATCCGATCAGGTAAGGCTGACATGCAACATGATACATATGTATCGCTTCAATGCTTGCTGTGAGCCGCCGCGTACGTGTCTATAAGAAGAGAGAAACAGAGGGAAGGTTGAAGAGGCGTTGCCCGGGAACAGTAGATAGATTGTGGTGAGTCGTGACAAGGGACGGGGCTGCTCAAAGAATCAAGATGTTGATAGACAAACAACTTGTCAAGTGAAGCAATCTGCGAAAGAGACCCCATCCCATCAATGCCAAGTCCATCAACGGCACGCGGCATATTATTTCCGATTTCAAAGTACCCATGTTCACGCACATACATCGGTCGATTCTAGAGTCGAGAGTCCAGCAATGCCAATGCCAAGTTCTTCTCAATTCATGGCCTTGCGCGCCAAGTAGTAAAGCAGCTGTTTACAGTACAGAGGAGCTTCCTGCATCGGCCTCTGTGCCTTGATTCGGCTGGAACGCCCTTCTTGATCTACTTCGCAGAGCCTTACTACATCACTTCTAGCCCTCGACATTGCACCTTCAGAGACTCACAGGCTACAGCATCACAATTACGCCACGACACGTCTAGATTTCTTCACAAAAGGCACAGAAGGCAATAGAAAGTGAAGGAAAAAAATCATGGTATTTCTGCCATTCAGCGGCCTGGCTATGCCACCGGCCTATGCATAAAGCGTCGTGTCGTATGCTACTTGCTCATGTCCCCCATGTTCTGTGCCCCTGCGCGATCTCGTCCAGCGGAGAGCAGGGGCCATGCGTAAAAAGGTGCGTCGTTGCAACAAACTTGGATCCCTCGGTCCTGTAAGGGATGGGCCCGGCGTCGGGTAAAAATGAAAGTCGCCATGTGTGTGTGTAATTGTATCGCAGTAAATACACCGGAGAAGGAGAAAAATGACAAAACGATTTGATCCGGAGAAGAATTCCACAGTGGCGAGTACGTGAGCAATCTGTTGATCGTGGTTGGTATCTATGGCCGGGACGCTGGCTAGGAAAATGGAAAATGAAAACCGGGTTGAATAGGGAACAATAGCCGGTGACTGTGACGTGGTGTATAGATGCTGTAAGTAGTAGGTGCTGTATGACCCATGCCGGGTATTCGTTTCACTCGTGATTCGTGATTCGTGACTCATGATACGTGCGGGCGCACAAAGAGCCCTTCTTGTTCCTCGATGGCCTTTCGCATGTAGGCTCATTGGTTTCTCGGTCGTCTTCCGAAAAGTTCGTTCGCCTCGTCATCTACCTCCGTCCTTGCATCATCCGTACGTGCTTGCATCTTGCCACCAAGCATACGCCCCAATCACCATAAAACAAGCCAGGTTTCCATCTTCCATTCCCCATCCCTTTGAGAGTCTGCACCAATCTTCTCTTCTTTCCCCCCAAGCCGGCGGCATTTATCGTATTCACCATGAGTCAAGAGTAAATCGCCAGGCTCACTTCTCAGGCGGCGTTACAGCCGTTCCCCCGCGGTGTCGTCGCTCCCTCTCCCGACCCCTCGACGGCTCGTCGTGCAGGAGACCCATGCTCCGGAGTCGCTGACGCCGGTCCTCTTCGTACCAAGCGCTCAGGGACTTGCCGCAGAAAGTGATGTCCTCATCGTCGATGGCAATGGGCTGTACCCAGCGGCACCAGCTGCGATCGACTTGGCGGGTTGGAGGTTTGGGAACGTGTAGATCGAGGTTGTATGCGGTTTCGGTGTCGGATGCCATGGGGCTGGAGAGTGTTAGGGGAGTGAAGGACGAGGGCGTTGATGTGGTTGTTGTCGTCGTCATGGTTGTGGTTGTGGTTCGGTTTGTGGTTTCGTGTTTCGTGGTTGTGGTTGTGGTTCGGTTTGTGGTTTCGTGTTTCGTCTTGAGGCGTCGTCGTCTGTAGACAGCCTGTGTCAAATGGATGTCGCTGTCTGTTATTGCTTCGCCAAAAATGCTGGAACGAGAAAAATTTGTCAAGAGGCACAAGCAAGGGCGATGGATAAATTTTTGATAATCAAAACTGGGGAAAGGATGACGGGAGAGGCGGAAGGGGGGAGTCGGGTATATAAACAAATGTCGGGTGCTTGCTCCTCGGTTCGCAGTTCAGACAAGAGTCAAGACCGACCACAAAAGGGGGGGCGTGCGGCCGGTGCGTGACGGAGACCGTTCATGGAAGGGGGGGGTGTGGAGCATGACCGTTGGGGGTTGGGATTGGGGCGAGATCTGGCAATGGCTCCGCTTCGCAGAACTGTCCAATAAATGTAGGGAACTGCCTCGGGCTTCACCTCCGAGTGTGGCGCAGGGTGGGGGTGGTGACTCTGACTCTGAGTCTTGTCTGAGATGAAGGCAAACCGTCCATTGCATGAATGCCGCCGCATGTACCGTAGGAGCTTGCGCCCGCAAGACCGGCCATGAATGCCTCAATTTGTTTGGTCTGTCTTTTGTCGCTTACGAATACGGTCTGTAACCTCGTGCTTCCTTGCGTTCATTTGTCTCTCATTCTCCGCACCTCAACGCCGAAGCAAGGCGTGTCGAGAGCGTCAACAGCAAGTCATCCGGCGGCTTGCAGGATCCGGACGAATCACGCTGCAGCGTCACCCGACAGTGGACAAGCGGCATGAGGCGCATGAACAAGTTGAAATGTTCCTAAGCATGAGTTGACCCCCTTATTGATCTTTGAACCTTTCTTCCAATCATTGCCTGTGTTTTTCTCCTTCCTTTGTCAGAGTTCCAAGATATAAAAGAAGAAAGGTAATCTTTTTTGAGCGCGGCGGAAAGGGCTAGACCGCAGAGTATGTATGTACAATGGTACATAGAGCCAAGGCCGGGACTCGGGAGGGGTGGAACTTGGAAGAGGATGATGCTCCGGTTGGGTCGCGGAGAGGGCGGGAGCAATAAAGAGGGGCCGCCTTTTGAGGATTTGGCTCTTGATTCTTGAAAGTTGAGGGGGAGACCACACCGGTGGGGCCGAGACGACAATGCAGCCGCCGGGAATCCCTATCTTAGCCCGATCGATGCATGTACCTATCATTTCTAACTTCTAAGTCGTATCGCGCGTCGCGTAATCGCTCTTTCAGCTGTCAGTTTCACCTTATCGTGTACATCTTATCTTGGAGCCCCCTTCATGCATTATAATTTACGCCTGAGTGCTCCTCGAAGTAACACGAGCACTGCCCAAACTTCAAAGGCCAATATGTATCTGCGGTGCCATCTTCCCCCGCGGCACCTGATTATGCAGGGCGGAAAAGGGAAGAGAAACAAACCAAGGAGAAAAGTTTGCCCGGATCATGCGTTGGGTGTTGAGTTGCGGCGCCATACTCAGACGCGACCTGCATCCAGGGCTGAGGCGTGGCGTAAATATTTGGCCCCGGCTCCCATACCTGCATAAGGTAGAGATACCTAGGTACCTACTTATTATGCGGCAGTGGAGGAGGCAGTATCTGAAATGGAAGATTATCGCACATACGTGAATGGAAGGTATACATCGATGAAGACTGCTCATCGTGAATGGATGTATGTATCATAGATCACGGCGGCTCATCACATGTCAGGGGCGGGTCCATTTCTTCGTTTTTTTCCGACACATGCGCCACGCTCCATGGAAGGAAACGACTGCAATGAAGCTTGCTCGTGACAAGCCGCCCTGACGAGCTTCTCGTGGTACCATTGCACAAACACCATGCATGTCATGCAGCTCGCGCCCAACTTGCTCCCTCGCTGCATCCTCGTGCTAAACGTTCAGGTAGTGAACAAACACAAGGTCTGGCACAGAAACGCACACAAGGACACCCTGAATCCAAGACGAAGAAGAAGCATCCCCAGCCAAAAACGCGGTTCCAAGCAGTAAATGCCGCTCCAAGTCTCACACCGCCTCTTTTGCCTTCCCATAATTATGTGCAAGACAGAGAATCAAGATGCCGCCTTTTTGATAGGCCTCAGTGCATCCCGTTGATGACCGGAGGTAAATGACGTCATCTGCCACACTTCCGCGTCCATCGTACTAACTTCTACTCCGTAAGTATGTATGTACACATTAGTTCGTCTTCTTCGGCCGGCCGAGGAAACGGGATCTGCGAACTCGGAACTCGGACCCGGGCTAATGATGCGCCACTGACTGCGGGGAAGATCGGGATCCCTGAGCGGCTTGTCAAACGGGGAGTGCAATTTAGTGACATGGGGGATCCGGTAAACGTAATGTACGTCATCGGATTTGCTGTCTACTTCTGTGTTGATGAATATGTGAGCAAATGTCTACGTGATCTAGCAAATACACACAGGACACTATACGAATATGACGATGCACATACAAGATGAAAGACATGATCAGATAGCTCATGACTACAATCTAACGAGCTGCGAGCATAATCAATCCCCCGCTGCCCGTTCCGTGGCGGCGCAGACTTAACCTAGCTGAGCGCGTCATCTTACCGGCTGACATGATGTAATATCCAATCCCATGAGCCCTTCTCAAACACCGGTCTCGGCATCAGGGAAATCCAGTTTTGCAGCACATGTCCGCATCATCGGACCCTGTTTCCGACTCACAGAGCCATCGTCTCTGCGCAATTATAGCATTGCCTCCGATATTATAAACGAGGTCCCTGTCTTGGCTCAAGAGTGCGACGTCCTGGTGGCAATCTGCGGGGGGCTTTTCCCTTCATGTATGGAGGATGCGAACAGTGCCACAGAGAGAGGTGGTTGGTGCCGCCCGAACATGCATCTTCACTGCCTTATTTGTAGTGTTTCGCTGCGCCCCGTGTTGCGAGTACATTATACATACAAGAAAACAAGAATCGTTCAGAGCGAGCAATCATTGATGTGTCAGTCAAATGGACTTAATGAAGACGGGGTTTTCGGTTCAGTCACAGTGGTGCGCCAGTAATGGACTAATAGTATTATGGTCCCCCGTTTGAGTTACGAGTAGATAGAGAATTGACCAAAATAGGGCAACTACCCTGTTCTTCATGCCCATTTTCAGCATCTATTGGCTATGAACCAAGTCAGGTCTCCGAATGACGTGCAGCTGCGATCTTCATCTCTCAGCATGACCGCCTCATCTGACATCGACCTCTACAGGTAACAGAGGTAGTTCCACGACCACGTCGATGACCAATCTTCACACGGTTCTGGCCCATCTATGATCTGGCCCTGTTCAGTCAGTGTACTGTGTGCCGCGTGCCACAGAAATATTCGCCGTTGATGATTCCTCGGAAATGTGTTCTTCTTAAGTTCTGTCATCTGGTTGTACTGTGTACATCAGGTCCTGCACTGCTGGCTCCTGGGACTTTCCGATTTCGGGATTGTATCCATGGTTAAGATTATTCCGTGGTCTGTTTCGCGTCTTGTTTCGCCGTCTTGCGAAGTTGCGCTTCTCCAGAGTCCAGACTCCATAGTCTGCAGACTGCGACCCTGGACCCATGCCGGTGTCCTAGTCTGGCCATCGATGGCTTCAGGCTTTGGAAGATATGTGGGATGTGATCAAAAAAGAACCTTCAACTCGATAATAGGACTGTCGACGGGATGCCTCTTCGTCTTCAGAGCCCAGGCGATGATGGACTCAAACGGGTCACGGGTGGCATACCAAATACAGATTTGGTCAACTACTTAGTACTTACGACACCGTAGATTTCTAACAGTTTGCACTCAATTGAGCATGTCAAACTCGTCTGGTTGCGTAGAAGTCAAGGTTGTTCAATATAGGACCAATGCAGCGGTTTGCGCCTTTTTTTTCTGGAGAAGTTGTCCCCCCTCCCCTCTGTTCACGCCGCGGGGCCCAGGCCCCGGCACGACACTCAGTCTTGATGATGCCCATAAGTGTATGTATCTCTCGGACCATGATAGTCACTCAATGCGATTGCCGTTCTCAGGCTGCTGGCATGCGTACGGCCCGTTATCGCACTTATAGCAACCGCTTTTGCCTATGAAATCGCGTTGACCAATGACCAGGACGGCAGATTCCCCCACGAAAAGAGCAGAATATTCTGCATGAGCATCGATTGTCCAGGTTCACGCAGGGCGAGTATATACTACAGTCTACAGCACAAAACTCGGAGTTAGTGTCAAGCGCGCAGGTACTATTTTTCATGAGATCGGAAAGGGAGAGAAAAAGGAAACTTGAAAAGCAAAGAAGAAGCTGAGAGCTCCGTGTGTGGATGGAAAATACCTTGAGTTCCCCCTTGGGCAAGTCTCCTGAGCTCCTCTCGTGTAGGTGTGTTCCCCGACGATGAAAGTCTCTTCGGAACTGGGCAGAGATTCTCATGATGTTGGGCAGATTGGGCAAAGTGGACGTATGTTGCACGGCACTGTTCGTTTTAATACTCGAGTCTCGAGTTGCTTGATGATGGTCATTGATGGATTCCTCTAAATCCTCTTTCTTGAAAGGGCTCAGGTATTCAAGTCAATCTTGGGACTCAAAACTGATGAGGTTTTTTTCGAAACACTACAATTCAAAATTGGCTGTGTCTCTCTGAGGAATTTCTAGTGGCCTGAGTTGCTCAATGCTTCCTGTGAGTACTGGGTAAGTCGACGCCTCATGGCTAAGCACAAAAGAACTTCTTAATACAAGGGCTCTGAGTTATTTTCCGTTCTGATTTCTGCGCCACCAACTTCGGACTTCCGAAGGTTATTCAGAGGTGTTTTCCAGCTCTGCACCAATACTTATACTGCTATGTCCCCTGGACCCCTATACACGGAAATGCCCATTGCCGTGACGAGAATCCGTGCCAGGACGCGCCAAGAGGTAGGCAAATCTGTGTTCTCCTGCGACCCCTTGTTTCAGAGTCATGTGATAAGTATTGACCGATGAGAGAGGCTTGAGCCAGGAGCCTCATGGGCCCTCTCGGCTCACAACTATTATACTATACAATTACAAGTTACCCCCATGAGCCATTTCTGAGATTTAAAGAGGCGAGAAAGAGGCAAACAAGAGATGTGCGCCTCCCCTGCGCGTTGTCTCACATTTATTCAGTTTTAAAGGTTTGCCTAATTACACCGTCAATATTTTTACGCAAACCTGAAGATATCGTGCGGCGACCGTCGACGCGTAGCGGAGGCGCACATTTCATGTTGACCTCTTTGAGTCTTTATTATGGATTATACTTAATGACATATGCACATCGTTCAATGGCCTGATTGACTACAGTGTAGTTTATGCGTCTGGTGATCCAAAGTCGGTTCAAACTTCAATACGGCGGCTTGCGCTCTATTCTGGAGATTCGTGGAGGTCCGAGGATCTCCCCCTCTCCACGCCGCGGGCCCCGGCACGAGCTCAGTCTTGATGATAGCCGTAAGTGTATCTCCCGAACCATGAACATTTTTTACGTTAGGCGATCGTCGTTCTGGTGCTTGGCCGGGCACCTGTTTCGTGACGGGCCCGTACATACTCCGGAGGGGCTGTCCATCGGGGGCCCCGGTCCAGTTGGCAGTAGGTATGTGTGTAATTATGCGTGATCGGGGTACAGGTGGTAGTCGTCAGATGCGCTGACTATAAGGTAGATGCCGCTATAAGCGGCATGGTCATGGGCAAGGGCTTCCTGGTCCTCTGGCGATGAGTTGTTACCTATGTCATTGGGTGCTCCGATGTGATGTCGCGGTCCGTACCGGCATAAAGAAGCGAAACTTGCAGCTCAAGCCACATATAGGCGTCCATCTTAAGAACGGACCCGTCGTTCCAGAGCCGTCGTCGGATGCGCGCGGCTGAATGTATCGCGACAATGCGGATGTACATAGCGCACCAGGCCGGTGATCACGCGTCGGTGGCGCGATCGTTCCTCGTGGCGCCCAAGTTAATGCCGCAGTTTTAGCTTCTCGGTGCCGGTGACGGTGACTGAGCACCGTCATGACGAACGTACACAGACCGGTCCCGGGGCCGGGGCGTCATGCCAAAGCCAGACGGTGATCTGGGTCATGGCAGGGTCGCTGTGAATCGTTCGTACTGCTAGCTGTGTATTTGTAATAAGTAGCCATTAGAATTTTGCATCAGAGAGAAATGAGGCACAAGGCCATGCTATAGTGATGTATTCGTATGTAGGTATAAAATGACGATGTGAGCCGGGATAGACATTTCGCCGTGACATTGGCTACGCTCCCACGATCGGCGCAGCCAAAGGGCACTTGTCATTATTCCCACACAAAATTGACAAGAATTCGCAGCGGATGATCATTTTTCTTGATTCTTCAACGCGAGTCATTTCGCAGACACTTGCTGCGAGACACTACATCCTAATGGCGGACACTTGAATGGATCAATTGACATTGAAATTGGCAAGTCTATCATGATTGGTTCTGATCCCTCAATATCTGACTTGACATACCTAAGGTACATAATTACCGGTAGGCCACCTCGGCCAGGAAATCCCTCACGGATGGTTGAGTCGTGTTACAAATCGGCCACTTGACCTCTTTGGTTGGGCTCCTCTGCTTGCGGATAGCTAAGTACTTTGTGCGGTCCTTCAATTTCAGGAAAACTGGAAGAAATGAACAATCAAGTCAAGAAGAAAATGCATCGCTGTTGTCTTTATCCAATAGTTACATGAGTGGGTCCTGTCAATATCTGATATTGAAGTCCCAGTCGTCCTGACGCGCACAGAGAATTTTGCACCAGCCGCTGTAACCTGTTGGAGTCTGGAGGTGCATCAAGACGAGCCTGATGTATCTCGCCCTCGCTGAGCACATCCAAGTTGGGATGCGTATGTCCTAGTCCAGCCCCGGATGCCTCAACTCTCTATGATCCGCTCATCGGGATGGGACTATTACTCTCGGGGACGTCGGACGGGACTCGGGTATGTGACAGCAGACTCTCCTCTCATTCACCTGGACACGCTGATGCCGATATCTTTATGATAGTGGCGCGGACGTTTAGTTTGGGAAGTTGGCGTCGAGCATGGCGTAGCCCTCGGGAGGCAGGTCGGTGATGGATTCGTTGAGCGTGTCGATGATGAAAGGGTTTGCTGTTTGAATAGAGATACGTCAGTGATGGGATTCAGACTCAATCTTGGCTCACTGTGCCCATTAGGTGTGGCACCTGTCGGCACCTGTCCGGCACCTGTCCGGCACCTGCCCTAGGCCCCCCCCTAGCGAAGGCTGGTCCCACATGGGCCGCCGACGACAGCCGCAGAAATGGTGGCGGGAAGAAGAACCAGACACACAACTTTCAAGATCCCCAAGGAACGAGACAAAGGTTGTACGTACGCATCAGACTAATTCCCCCATCGGCCGCATCGGCTGCCAAAGAGATTCTCGTCGATCTGTAGCACCCATATAGCCGCTGCAACTGGAGCATGCACCGCCAGAGTTGGCTCAATTCGTCTGCGCTCATGCCTTGACAACTGCGTTTGCCTGCCATACTGACGTAGGGTTTTGTTGAAGGTGAGGATGTTGATGGGTATGAGGAAGATGAGGAGGACTTTCTCGGTGATGAGGCCGATGATGATGATGATGATGTCCAGGAACACTTCAACCACGTGGAAAACGCGAATGTTGACGACAAGCGCCGACGAGCTGAAGTTTTATGCATGTCCAGCAACACCGGTAACGTGGCGGTCAAGACCAAACGTGTCCGATGCGATGTATGCCCTTGGTGCGGTATGATAGCAGAACGCGACAAGGTATCCCGGAGCAATGATGCAGCAGTGCGTAGCTTTGCTTTGCGCTGCAAGCACCAAGATATATACATAAATCACGCACCGTTCAATAAAAGCACAGCCTGGACGCCGGGTAATTGCCGTGCATCTGGCAATACTCCGTAGGAAAACTACGACGCAACGCAACTCGAGGGCAGCCGCATACGAAAAAAGCATCACCATTCCCACTGTACGGACTATTTCGGCCGAGACCACGGAACATGATCTGGTGTCTTCAAGTTCCCCTGTAGGTGGAGCCCTTTCGCGCTGATGAGAAGGATGAATGACTTGCGATCTGCGATTTTCTCCACGATTCACATGATTCACGACAGCGCGCCCTGTTCGTGTTTCGTATGTTTCTAAGGTGGCGTGACTTGACATGACAACACCACTAGTACCTACACACAAGGGGATATGGACGGATGTGGCGACACTGTAAAAGGTATCAGGATGCCTCTCTTTTGCGTCCTGTTCTGCCTCGTCTAGACTCTGGTGATTCTCGATGGCCGAAATGAGCCCTCGCAAGCGGGCAACAAGACAACATTCGAGACAATCTGTTACGGTACCGTTATGCCAAGTCTTGTGTTCTCAAACTCATATACCAGCCACACGTTCAAAATTTCTTTGGCTGTCTACAATCTAATTTTCACTACGCTCGCACAATGCAACCCTATGTTTCACCGTCTGGATTTTCCCGACCGTCAATTCAAGCACGGATACATCAGGCACAAGATACAACTTTAAATTACACGGCAACTCGGACATTCAGTGTCGTGACTCATCGAGAGACGAATCCCACGGAATTCAGGACCTCAAGCATACCAGTCGGTCCAGTCCAAAACAGACCTTGGACTCTGGACTCTGGAGTCTACGGTCATCCCACAATAGTAGGTAAATAACATAAAGCAAATCATCAGACCTTGCGACGAACGAGGCCTTGCATGAGACGCGCTCCCCAGTATGCGTACGCGTTAATGTCGGAGGGTGCAGTGCCTCGTCTGGCCGACTGTCGACAATGTAAAGACTTGGCCGGAGCCGACGGCGAGACACCCCGCGCGCCATGCATAGATTCATCTGACTCCTCAATCCTTCCTTGGGTTCCGCCTTGGTAGATTTGCACGCCAATTCCAAGCATGGACAACCAATCGCCTATGCGGCCATATGGATGATTCTGATTCACCTACATAGTCTGGTCTGGGCCCTAGATCACTGATCACAACACCCAAACCACAACAACCCTATCGGCCAACTTTGTCTTCTTTTATACAAGTAGCTTGGTATGTACTTTGCGTGTCTTCTATTCCTTGGTGCGCGACGCGCCGACATGTACGTGCGACGATACCGCCGTGTCATGCCGATTTGTTCGTCTGGCGAATATTGCCCACCCCAGCTATTGCGAGTCGTACGTCTAGCGTTGCATTCGCGGGGGGCGGCGCCTCTTTGATCGTGATTCGTGCCCAATGGCTACATACGTATCAATGATCATGCACCAGCCGTTTGATGGCGCAAGCCTCAATATCAGGCACTTGTACATGAGAGTTCCATTGGGAAGACAAGGGGGAATGGAAATGTGTCAAAGGCTCGGGGGAACCAAACGGACCATGGAACATGGTTATGCAGAACTCATATTGCGACCTCGTGGGCGCTTAGGCAGAGCACCACTCTAGCCTCTATAATAATGAATCAGACAACCCCCAGAGACGTCGCCTAGTACATGAACGAGTTTTTACTGTATCGCCTCATTGTCGCAGACTTGTTGGCGGGGAAGGATCGCTGCCATGTGCGTCATCGCAGATGCGGAGACATGTTTCCGATTTATTGCCCTCGCGGACTGACTTAGGTAGGTAGTCTACTGTCTGCTACATAGGTCAGTCTACATAACAAAGTTAAAGATGGTATGACATACATAGCATGGAATTGGAATGTCGTTTCTCTGCACAAGAACGCGAGAGCTTGGGGATCGCCACCCGGGGTTCTGGTGAGAAGAGGTAGTGGCGCAATGAAGAGAGCTTGTAATTTGGCCGAGGCGGCCGTTCATCGGTGCCGTGTTCAAGGTGGGTATTGTGGCCTTTCCTGAAATCCCCGGAAAATGCTTCTCAGATGATCGTCGCTGGTATGTTTGGAGATTGAACGTGGACCTACCCAGACGATGGACACGTGAGAATGCCCATTGCCACCGGACACAATGCGTCATCATTCATGAGCCATACGGATGATGGCAGGGCCTCACCCTTCGCATTTCTGTGTGTGCCATGTTTGTATGCTTCTTTCCTCTTGTTTCGGTCTCGTGATTTTCCGAACAACGTATACCTGGGGAGCTTTCACCTCATCATGTTGGTGACTGTAATGGCCTAGCTTCAAGAGCTAATCGCGGGTGTCTGCGCCGCAATCTGGGCGATGTGCTCAATTCCGTTACCTCCATGAAGGAAAAAAGAAGGTTACGCATTGCGCAAGTCTCTCGACCCTGTACAATTGATACATAAATTGCAATTTGCTGAGGACTCCGACTAGGCAAAGCTCACACCATCACAGTTGGTGTGTCTGAAACAAAGACGAAGTTACGAACTTGCTACCTCGGTCCTCGACTCCTCCAAGACTCGCAGAGTCGAAAGACCGGTTGATACAGTCCTGAAGATTCTTCCGCGACTCATTGACGCTGTTCTAGGCGACTAACTTCACTTCTTTAGTGCAAGACAAGAACACCATTGCCGCAAATGCCAAATGGGATCAGGGACACGAACCGTATCATGAAAGCCACTTCTCTCATCGTATTCGCAATGAACGGTGCAGTAGGCGTGTTTTGAGGCAAGAACCTGGCATGTTATCAACCGGACAGTTCCGGCCGGCGGCTGCATCCTCGTCAGTCTTTCACCGCAAGAGCCCTCAGCCATCCATCGCAGACTCGCCGGCGGCCGCGATCAATAATCAACTATCGTCGTCTCGGGATCGGAAAGCATCAAGCAAGCTACGTTTGTCTTGGTAGCTAAGTACTTGATAGTATCATACTCGGCACTGGGCAGTACGGGTTCACGGGAGGAGTCGACGATTGGACTTCCCTTATGATCTTGATGACACCTCGGTGGCTGCCAATGGCGGAGTCACCTGAGTGCGGGAGGCCTGTCGCAAATATGATATGTTACAGTTCCGGCGTGTATTGCGTGCTTCATCCCACAGAAGATACTCAGAGTCAGAGAGTCGAGACTCAGAGAGCCCGACTCGAGTGTCTTGGTTTCGACAATGATGTCATATTGTAGTACCTTGCTCGTGGCAGAGCACAATCTGCGAGTCGCGACAGACAATGGCTGAAGTCCTGACAGTTGACTCAGTTTGAGTCCCTGACTGGGGCCGCCGAATTGGGATACCCGGTGTCAGAGATGACTACCTAGTGAGCTGCAGAGGTTGTAATTCATGGTTCTGGTCCATCTAGGAGAGTATTTGAGGGGCAGGAACCGTAGAAGGGCCTGTGTTCGTCAAGCTACTTGAGGAGGCCTCATGCCAATGACGTGGTGCAGATGGGCGCAATATCTCGCGTTGATCGCGTACCATCGTGATTGTTTCGCTATAGTTTTTCAAAAGCTAATCCGGTCAATTTAGGTCCAAAGCTGGCTTGGCCAAGGACTCCCGACTCCAGAGTCCAAAGGTTCTACTTGCTGCGTCCGAAAGTGTGCGTCGCCATGACGCTTTACAAATGCCCAATGCATGATGTTCCAGACAGATTGTGCTTCAATGTCAATGAACCTGTTGACAGACCGTGTTAGCCATTCAGGTACAATGGTCCAAGCGCTGATCATTTTGCGTATGATGGCCATCATCTGTTCAAAGATTTTAGATGGCTCTCCTCAGCTCCTGCTCTCAGGGTGAGTAGGTCGTGTGCAAATTTGACCGTCCCGAGTTCGAAAGAGGCTCGTCTCGCATTCGAAGACGATCATCTCACACTCAAAGACTCCGTTACCGGCATCTTGAGGAACTCCAACGGTATCCATGTCCACGACTCCTATACCTCATGACTCTCGTGAGTCGTCCCGGCATGTTTCGGGGGATTGCACGCATTGACTCCGCCCAACTGTAAATCCCGGCACATCATCCATGTGAGCATTGCGAATGAACCCGGGGGAGATCGGCAAAGAAGAAGGCCGGAATAAATCCCGAGCTTCAAGTGTCTCGTTTAGTTTGCCAGCTTTAGTAGCGACATTTCCGCCCCCGACACTATTCGGTCGGCCTTCGGAGCCGGGAGGATCTGATAGACTGTTGTTAGCTGGTTTGTAAGATGTATAAATTATAATAAGGCCGGTGCAAAAGGAGAGCAAGGCCGCAAACCAGAAATAAGAGCAAAAATAAGAGACATAAGACTCAAGAGACAATGGTTTGTCAAGTGGTGAGAGAAATGAAACGCGAGCTTCTACTTCAGGCGAGAATTTAGAAGTCATCATGAGAATGCCCTCGTGTCATTCACAGATTCAATACCGAGTGCGACAATAAAGAACCTGTCCTTGTCTATTCAAGAATCTTCATAGTGATTGTTTCTTTTTCACCTCGTTCTGAAGAGAAACGAAAAATATGCGAAGGAACTGCTATACACATGTCACACTGTACACGTGTAGAGAGGAAAGAAGAACCAGAAAAAGAACAAGTCTTTCTTAGAACAGGCCTCCTTTAGGGTAACACAGGTTCTTGCAGGCACATTTCACAGTCTTCATCACGATTCACAATTCCGGGGGTGGAAGCGTGACTTGCTGATAGGCTGATACTGCATAGAACAACCGTATAACGTGCTTTCTCACGTGCTTTCTCACGTGCTTTCACGCCTGAAAATCGCCGATCGAAGAGAAGGACGTTCAAATACCCGGGCCCAGCCATCGGAGGAGGCCAGACCGTTTATTCACTATTCTGGCCCTCTGACCTCAAACCCGACATTCATGATTCGCATAAAACTTCAACCCCACGCCGGGGCCACGCAGATCGTACTGTACCTAGAGTCTAGACACATCGCCGATCGGATTTACATGCCCCATGATGTAATCCTCTAGGCTCTCCCGGGAAGAAATCTTGGGCAAAGCTTGGCGCATCTACACTCTACGGTCTTGAGACTTGAGACTTGAGACTTGAGCCCTGCCAGCACAAAGCCCTCCTGCACAACTTGCAAGCCAAGCCTTCCTTGTGAACAATGCAATCGTTCCTTGAATCTTGATTCATATGCACACTAGTGACTATATAACCTCGAGAATGAGATTCTTGGACGTCATTGTACATGTATGATGTTACGTGGGTATACTTAGCTATGTACGTACTAATACTTTGAGTTTACATGTCGTAGACATACCTACATATACCTGTAACCTACACATGTCGCCAACTGAACAGCGCCATCAGACACACATATGTATGTATGTATGTATGGTATTCGTACACAGACACAGACTGGCGGAATGTCAACGGGCACGTGAAAGTCAGTCAGTCAGTACCCTGTACGTACATATGCCTAAGTCAATCGGCTCCGTCGGCCGTCGGTCCTCTTCTTCCGGCTCGCCTATCCTGGGCCCTGGCACTGGCAGCCAAGCACATGAGACAAAATCGTGTATGCAGTCTTTGACGCAACATTTCACACAAAACACATGCATAATGCGGAACCAAATTCAACTTTTTCGCTTCTCTGCCTTTCCGTTCTTTCTCCGTACGGCGTACAATACGATTCCGATTCCACTACATCGGGCCCCCCCCGTGGAGCCCCTTGTAGGGTCGCACATAAGACAGGCCTTCTGACTTCCGCAATTCCGCCATTTTTGTTTTCCAAACATGGTTTCAAGCCCCGCCCAATGGCAATCCACCACATTATCTCTTGA
>SRQG01000164.1:0-60964 GCA_018360325.1 Claviceps aff. humidiphila group G2b
GGGCCCCCCCCCCCCCCCCCCCCCCGTCGATGACGGATGGTTGGGTTGGTTGTGCGCGACTCGTGAGTCGTGATGAGCTCCTCAATGGGGCGACGCTCAAGCGATGCCCGATCGCCCCGGAGCATCTGGTCTCGGGTGATATCGTTGGCCGATGGCAAAGCAGGGGACGATGACGTGACGACTCTGGAAGTGATTTAGACCATGTGGATGCCAAGCTTGAATGAAACTTGGCCAGTGAGCAAACCGGAGGCAATCAGATGAAAAGGTGGAAAGAACCTAGAAGGCACTCTTTGTGCTGGGCATTCTCGAACAGACTCCTCAAGTTTCTGGAATACCTACGGCGTCTGTTGGCTTGTTGACCGATCTGATAGCCACTGGCCAGCGGGGATGGTTTAGTGAGCAGACCGCGGACTGGCAACTTGCAAGGGAGAAGCTGACAGCTGGCGCCGACCGTTGTGGATCGAGCGGTGAAGTGTGACGCCGAACTCGAGCAATTCGATTCCTCGAATGCATTCATACAGTACGGAGTACATACAATCGTCGGAACGTCATTGCGCATCGCGCTGTCTGTTGGGCGACGACTCTGTCTGATCTCCCATCGATCCATGAGCAGCCTCATCAGTTGCCTCTACGTACTGTTAGCTCGGGGAGCCTATCAATGACCACTGCAGGCAGCAGGTATGTAGGTAGACCGTAGGTGCTGACGATAGCAGCGACAAGAGGTCGCAAGACAGCGGCGAGCGACAGCGGCTCTGCGCAGCTAATCATTGCATGAACGGAACGGAGTGAGTACCTACGGAGTACGGAGTATGTATAGAAGTAAATTCGGTCGGTTCACACTCCTCCGCACAGCAAGTCCATTACAGCGACAGCAATTCCCGTCATCAGTGATCAGTGATCACTGACCAGAGTTCCGTCAGCGGAGTCCCACCAGGACGGACCCACTAGTCATTGGCTAGGACAGGGGCCGCAGGGCTCACGCTAAGGCATGCACCGGCTGCATAACCATGGAGACGCCGGACATTTGCGCCTCTTGTCATTTGCCCATTTGGCCTCTTGTCATGCATCACGTCAATCGTCGCAGGGGTCGCATCGCAGTTCGGCTGCCGCTTGTCGGATCCTTGGGCCCTGGAGTTCGGTCCCTGCTGCTCGGTCCAGGGCAGCGGCTACAGTACCTATTACATACCTATGTACCTACATGTACCCAGGTGCTACGGAGTAGGTACTGTACATATCAGGCTGTCAGGCTGTCAGGCTGCCAGAATCTCAGAATCTCTGAACGCCAGCCAGAATGCCAATCTCCAATCTCCAATCTGTGTACATACCAGGATCTGCTCTGCCCTACCCGCTCTCCCTCTCATGATACGCCCTCCTGCTTCCTCTGCCAGCCTTGTCTCGCCTGTTTCGCCTGTCTCGCCTGTTTTCTCCGTCTGCCTGTCTCCCGTCTTCTCTCCCTCGTCGCCTTGCACGGGCATGTGCATGTCCACTTCATCTTGGGGTCGCTTGGCCCTTCACGATGGGACATATAACGTGCTACATTTCTCTCGGCTGCTACCCCTCGTTGGCCTCCCCTTCCTGACTTCTTCCCCAGCCACCTCCGCCTCGGCACGCAGTCCGATCCCCATCGTCTGGTCCAAAGTCCACACGACGTCATCCCGTTGTACATCCCTAGGCGGCTGTGTCTCTCTCTGCTTTTCATCCCCTCGGCGTGTTGCCGTCGCAGAAGTGCTGCCGGGACGGACTTCAGCCGGGAGGGATATCCCAAATCATCCAGGACTATAACGTACGGATTGCCTTGCACTTAAATCTAGTGCCTGTGTCTGGCCCCGAGCGGCCACATTTCTCGACTTGGTCGCTGCATGTGGACTTTTCTTTTGGTCAGCTGCTCTTCGTCAGATCACACCGCTCCTAGCAAGCCGCCAGGCGTTATTTCCCAGGATTGTCATCGGGTTCATGCGGTGCCCAAGCCCACTGGATTTTTCATTTCTCCGAGACTTCTGCACTGGACTAGCCCGGATTTGAAGTCTATGCATGAACAAGACCGGACTTGCCCGTTCCTTGGACATCAAACACATCGCGTGTTGCGTGGAGACGAGCCATCCGCTAGCTTCACTGCACCTGGGAAACCTTTTTTCTTTTCTTTTCCTTAATTCGCGTCTGTCTGCTTCAGCGTCCGTTCATTCTGCTTTCCTTGCTTGTACTAGCATTGCTGGATTCAATCGCGCGGGAGACGTTCCTCTCAATTGTTTCTTCGCAGCATGATTCCAGGAGAGATGCCGCCATCTACATTGGCTTACACCAACTCTGTCGCTGCCAGAGATCCGTGGAATAAATCTCAGAGGTTCGGCGTTGGTCACAAGCGGTGTGAGACACACAATGTTCCATCGTACTAACTATGCGCGCAGTGCACTAGCCGATCCCTATGCCGGCGCTGGCTTTGGTACTGGCTTCGGTACTGGCTTTGGCACTGGATATGGTACTGGATTTGGCAATGGATTTTATGCTCATCCCCAGTAAGACGCAAAGCCCAGGAACATCTGAACTGGCCTAGAGTATATCATTCGGTGAATAACGTGGACTAATCTTGGCCATAGCGGCGTCAGTCACCGTGGTAATAGCTCATATAACCAGACGGCCGTCGTGCCCAGAAACGCAGCCATCGGCTATCACTCGCGCGCGGAGACCTCATCAGGTTCCAACAACTATGTTCCTCGTCCACAACTGGTAGGCGCGGCATCCATGGGCCCAATGGCTCCGGCCGTGGGTGCATATCAGAATCCAGCCAAGGCCACCTCCTGGGACAATCATGAACGTTATTCGCCAACCGGATCGCTCGAAGACATCGTCGCGTCTCCTAGCTTGTCCGACTTCTCTGTCGATAATGTCATGATGGGGCTGGGCAGTCCGAACCAGAAGCCCCGATCTGGTGGGAAGCGCGGGTCACAGCGTCGGCCGTCCAACCGTGACGAATTCGATGGCCCTCACCAGTTCCTGCAACGGCCGCCTCAGGAGGTGATCGATATGCAAGAGCGGGAGCTACCACACCTACCCACCAACCTCCACGTCCAGGAGCAGGATACCGTGTTGACCCAAGTCAACGACCGACTGTCACAGTGCGCCTTTGACTTTGTGGCCAAGTACCAGTTTCCTATTCCCCTCACCCAGGATATGAGGCCGGTAGAACGACCACAGGACCGAGAGTGGACCGAATGGGTGTACCTGCTTAAAAGACTGGCCACCAAGAGACGTATCCCCGCCAGAGTGCTGTACAACGGACAGATCAAACAGTTTGTCACCATCCTAGAGAACTCGTTAGAGATGCGCCACGCCGCTAAGCACCAGAGCCGTCCGCTGAAAGACGATCGCAACATTCTGCAGCTCATCTCTGCTGGAATCCAGGTCGCCAAAATTCTCAAGGACGCATCGGCTATGGACTATCTCGATCGACTGTACATCGACACAGAGAGCAGGATTCAAGAGCGCACAAAGAGGCGTTTCCGATCCTAAGTATTGTCGACAACCATCATCATCACATTTTTTGGAGAAATGAAAATAAAAACTACAGTAGATCGCCCTTGTGCGGTACAATCCTATCTGAAATCTGCCCCAGGACGAAAAGATTTCTCATGCATCGGACCGGAGATGCGAAATAACAGCAGTCGGGCCATTTTGAGGCCTTCTCCGTCCTCCTACAACCATGTTTCTTGTTGTTTTGATTTGACACAGCTACGCAGCCATGTACCTATGGAAAGGGGGCAACACGACACTCTACAGCCACATGGTGAAGAATGATATGCTTTACGATGACGTCTCATTGGTCTTTTTGTACATGTGTATCTTTTTGGGGGGTCTTTTAACACCCTTCAACACGGCTGAGACGCTCGTTGCGAAGGGGTTTGCTTTACGTCACCAAAGTCCTGTGCGCAGCCAGGAATTGGCCATGTCTTTTGTTTCTTTTTTATACCTTTTCCTTTTCTTTCTTCTTCTTTTTCCTCCTTTCTCCTTTCTCCTTTCTTTCTTTCTTTTCGATGGTGCTGTACTCACGCGGGTTCTATTGGCCTACTTGGCGTGTGCCCTTTTTTCATAATGTGCTGTTGGTGGATAATCTGAAAGCATTATTTCTGTGTTGAGGGATTGTACCTTTGCAGCACTGTCACCTGTGTCTGAGGTTGGTGTCTTTGTTGAGATATTATAGTCATCTGGGTCGTCTGGAGCAGTGGAGGAGGCGCAGGCAGCCTGGCAGGTTCAAAGCCAGATCTGCGAAATGAGTTGGCTGCACAAAGCTGTGTGCTATACAAGATTGCAGAACATTGTTTTTTGTCATTTGTCATTGGCCATTTACACCTTAAGACTTAGACTATAATGAAACTCGGGACTAAGTTCTCACTGAGACTATGTCCTCTTTTTCGAAGCTGACGTATGTCTCCTCGTAGAAATATGCAGAAGTTAGACGACTCCTTGTCATGTAGTGACCAGAACAGCTTTGCGTGAGGTCGCTCGGTCAGCTTATCTTGACGTTGGACTTCACCGTGTGATGCCCAGCCACTGGCTCAGCCCGCTTGTGCGCTTATCCCATCCAATGCTCGGTGTTCCATTCTGGTTTAGCGCCACGCGCTCCACCGAACTCCGGAATCGAATTGCATCTTTGTAAGGCGACTTGCGCAACCACACAACACAACTCCAGCTTATTGAGGGGGTTCTTTTCCATATCAACTCGCAGACTCCCCCGCCCTTTCGAGCCATGTTGGTTACGATGCAAAGCATAATTGCTCTCTCCCGGATGCTGTCAGAGCGAGTTTCCGCGAAAGCATCCGACTTTGCCAAGTAGGCAGCATAAGAACAGGACTGATACAGTCATGAGCTACCCTTGTTGATTGATCGAGAGACGACGAGACGTCAGGGCCGATTCACGCGACAAATAGTATCACGATTCACGAAGCGCTTTTCAATTACTCACCACGACCGCAGAAGCCGGCTGAGCTGCCCTTTTTCCAATTCAGTCGTCCACAATTAATAAATTCTGGTTCCCCCCGAAAAGCGTCATTTTGTCAAGGATCGGATTTCTCTGGAAGCGCATCATTGAGCTTCCTAGACCTTTAGATCGCCATGGCATCCGTCACTTCTCAAAACGACAATGACACATTCCCACACTCAATAAGCTACGACTTTGACCTTGGCTTTGATAGTCTCGACTTCGGGGTTGACTTTGATTTTGATTTTGACTTCAACTTTGACTCTAATACCACCGGGGACGACGAATCATGGCAGCAACTTGATGGATTCTCCAGCGGTGCGTCCGCACAGGGATCGGTGGGGTTTCTTCCCAGCCCGGCGAGTGGAAGCTTGAATGGATATGCCTTGGTTGGATATCCTGCGCGGTTGACGCCGCCGGAGGTGTTGTCTGTGTCGCCGCTGCTGCTGGGGGACATGGAGGGGACAATATCGTTGCCTGGGGGCGAAATGTTTACGGGACTTGGTGAGGCTCAGAGCGAGTACTTCATGGGGAGCTCGGTGCCGGAGGTCATGGCATCGGGGCCGGATTCAAGCAGCACAATGGGGTGGGGGCCGGCGGAAAGGTCGGAAGTGGCATCGTTCTTGACGCCCCAGGCGTTCATGTCCTCGGGGACAGCGAGGCCGTTCACGCAGGGAGAATTGCAGCAGGATTTGCATGGTGAGTTCGGAGAGGCTGTTCAGGCCTTGATGGGAATAGAAAGTCAGTCCACTTGCAGCCCTGGGCTGTAGAGAAACCCTTGCCCCCTCGATCTGAGAATACAAGCTGACGTACGCGTTCCTCGATGGCGCCCGCTCCTAGAGATGGGGAATTTCCAAACAGACTTCATGTCCTCGATGTATCAGTCGTCTACCTCCGCGGTCGGCCTCCCAGAGGAAGCTTCGACGACGATGCAGCCTCTCCTGGCGCTGAATGAACTGACCGTGGCGCCCCGGGATATCGACAACCAGAACATGACCTCGGGACAGAGGATGTCTTTCGATGACTCGAACACGTCACCTCAGTGGAGCATATACACACCCTCCACCTCTTCTGTATCCTCGCCGCGAAAATCTCCAGCCGTCAAGCCCGAAGCGTCATCATCCTATTCATCATCTTCGTCCTTGACAGCACCCATCCCCATACCAAAAGTCAAGACCGGCAAAGTAGAGAAGCGCAAAGCAAGCACATACAGCAAATTCGTCATCATGACGCCAGACTCCATGCACGCTCAGGCCGGACGGCCCAACCCCTTTGAGTGTTTCGAAGCCATGCGCGCCTCCCATCGCGGCAGGAAAGGCCCCCTTGCTCATGAGGCAAAGCAGAATGCCCTTCTGGTCCGCGGTGTAGGCGCCTGTTTCTGCTGCCAGCACCGGAAAGTCAAGTGCGACAAGGAGCGGCCCTGCCAGCATTGCAAACGACTGATGATGCATGTTCCCCAGGTTATGTGCTGGCAGTTCCAGGATTTCCTGCCCGTCCTGTTCCCGGACTTCATTCGCTCGCACTTCAGAAAGGAGGCCATGGCTGCTTTTCTGAGAGATAATGTACAGGAGTGGTCCAGCGTGGAGTTGGTGGACAAGCAGCAGAAGCAGCAGGCCTGCGAGGTGGAATTGTTTTCGGGGTTAAGCTTCAGCGCCGTATTGAGCGTGCAGGCCAAGGTCTTTACGGCAAAGACGTCTGAGGTGCTGCAGCACTGGCACTTGACTCCCGCGGGGGGACGAGCTGAGATCCAAGCTAGTGAGAGTGTGCCTCTGGGTGTCGAGTTCAAGACTGCGGCGGAGAGAGACGTTCTGCGAAAGAGGATCAAGGCATATGTGCAGGAGATTATTCAGGAGCCGTGTTTTGCGGAGCAGGTCACGGATTCATTGAGGAGTACGCGGCTACCGTTGAAGATTCTGAAGGTTGTGCAGACTTATGCGAAACGATCTGATGTGAGTTTTTTGTTTGTCTTATCCCCCTATTCTGACCCCTACCAGCAACCCTTGAGTCCCAATCATCACACATGCTCTGCGCAAGCCAAAATAAAGAAACCCCCATGGAAAAAAAGAAAACAAGAGGAGGAAAATGAGAAGAGAAAGGCGGAAACAAGGAAGCAGGAAAGGAAAACGCAAAGAAGAGCTACTTCTAACCCCCGGGAGCCTCACAGTCTCCCTTGGTCAAGCGCGCCCTCTCCATCTACGCCATGCACTACATCATGACCCGCCACCTGTGTCTGACCAACAAATCCATCCTCACTCTCCAACCCTCCGGCCTCATCCCCCACCAAAACACTCCCTGGATCACACCCCGCGTCCTCGCCCGCCAAATAAAATCCCTCACGGACGAGCTCATCATGCGCGAAATGCAGCACCTCTTCGACACCTTCTCCCAAGTCCTCAAACAGAAGCACCGCCGGGAATGGGCGCCCTGCACGGCAGCCTTTCTCGTTCTCTGTCTCTTCATGGAGGCCGTAGAGACGACGGCAGGCAACTTCGCCTTGTCGCAAAACGAGATCAATCGGCGGAATGCAGCGCCGCCGCAGTACGGGGGGGATTTTAGGCGGAATGTCTGCCGGGAGCTGGAGAATCTGCCGTTTAAGCAGTTTGCGTATCAGTTCCATGCCATCTATCAGACACATGCGCGGGATGTGAATACTAGGTGCTTTAATCCGCTGTTTGGGCCTGGTGCTGGGGAGCAGGGTGATTTGGACGGGCCGGCGGAGGGAATGGTGAGGAGTTTGAGGGAGTTGTTTTATGGAGAGAGTTGTAAGTGTACCCCAATCCCGGACGAAACCTCATGGCCTTTTTCGTACATTGTGTGTGTGTGTGTGTGTGTACCTATGCGATGCGTACGGTCTTGTGGTTACTAACGCAGCGTTGAGTCATACAGGGCGAGAGCTCCAATTCCTTGCTGATGACGAGATTATTCTACACGAGGACGAGCATGCGCGTCCGATTGAGAGCTCGTTTCTGTACACGGGGCGACTGGTGGCCAAGTTTCTGTTATCGTTTACGAGCGAAGAATTCATCTTTGGGGGGCAGACTTGATCGGCGTGGATCTTTGCCTCGAGGCGAGGCCTGTAAGCTATCGTGGCATACGTCGGGCTTGCACCATCTCCGACTCCTTTTCCGCTACCGGCCGCTCTCATGTTCATGACGCGAGGGGAAAGGGCCACTTCGATCAGCGGGATGCATATCATCGTGGGAGAGGTTCCTAGTAGGACTTAGTATCCTCGATTCTCTTGCCGTCGTGTCAAAACCTCGCTTGTGTCATCCAGTTGAAGCCGTCTGTGCAGCATGATCTTGGTTTCCAGCAACTTGCTTCCATAACCTGGTATCGAATGACTCGTTCAATCTACACGGAGCGTGCACTCAAATATCTTGGACGTCTATTAATATTTCTGTATCAATCGGTAAGGCCCTGAGGTCAGACTCTACGTCACTCTAGAAGGTCATTTTCTCGCAGTACGTCCGTCATGTTCATGTTTTGGTAGGTCGGTCGATATCACCCGCCCTGCACAGTGATCACCATCCATTAGTTCTCACTGTCTCTTTACCCACTCGTATAAACGAAGTGTTGGCACTTGCATCTGAGATGTTACCTCGGGTACCGAGGCCTGCTCCTGCAGCTTCTTGATCATCTCCGACTTAGCAAGAAGATTGAAGGAACCCGGGGCGTTTTCAGCTGCATCAGCTTCGGCTCCGACTCCGGCTACATGCGTGCCCTCGTAAACAGTACCTACCTGCGCGTCTAGCAGTCGTGACTTCAACCTGAGAACTTTTTCTTGACAACCATTCAACCGGGAACCCAGTATGTACTTCTCCATAGGTTGATGACCGCCCCCCATAGAGGCAATACGAGTCACGAACCCCTTGAGCTGCCGAGTCGTTGGGGGCAGCCTAGGTCATCTTACGGTCAGAATCTGATTTACGGGTTCTCAGGTGGGCTTCCTGCTCAATTGAACACCGTGGATGATGTCTTTTCGCAATCGACGTTGTTGTTGAGCGTCTCACTCTCAATCGGCCATGAGAGGTTGACTATGGGGTTTCGTACACGACTGCAACTTCGTTTAGGGAGATACTGTAATGGACTGGCCAACCTAGGGCTGCTGCGAACTAGCGTCGATTGCTGTTGGAACCGTAAGGTTACACATATGAATAGCAATGCATGCACTCCGCATTCTCCTGGTTCCCATGGCCTGCATTAGGGACGATCGACTTCTCGAAGCCCAGTTCGTCTCGTCTTGGGGGCTGTCTAACCCGCGGGTTGAATCACTCGGAGATTTTGATTTCGACTTCTGTCTCAAACGGAGGTCAGGGACAACCCGGAATCTTCATATTAACGACGGCGCTCGTCCAGCGCGTTCACGACAGCCCAACGATGGGACACCCAGGAAAGAACGCAACGTTTCATGCGTTAAAACGGGACTATCATCAGGAAGGTATGTCCGTGGACGTGGCCAGGTTCGTCCGGAACTGTTGGGAACCCCATGGAACCGCCACCAGCATTGCTTAAACCATTCTGCACAGTCTTCGACCCCCATTTCAGTGAATTCTTTATCCGATTCGAAGACCAGCTTTCATGTGCAGGATTGTTGGGATTGGATGACAATTGAGAAACTTCGACAGGCCATGAACACGGAAATCTGGGACCAGTAACGGTCGGGAGCTGGGATAGGCTGCAGGATCCCTTGACTGACGGAGCTGACGGCTCTTCCTTCTCATGTGCGTCCACGGAGCAGTTCGCGATCTGCTCCCGTGTCGCGGCTGTGTGTGAGGGAATTTCCGTTCACCTCGTAGGACCGCTAGTCGTCTGGGTGCGTAGGCCCATGTCCCAGATTTCGGCGAGATCGTTTGTTGCAAACAAACTGGAGCCCGGTGACAACCCGGAACCTTTAGATGGGGGAAGTCCACGGGGCTCCAGTTTGTTTGCAACAAACGATCTCGCCGAAATCTGGGACATGGGCCTACGCACCCAGAGTCTCCCAGACGACTAGCGGTCCTACGAGGTGAACGGAAGTTCCCTCACACACAGCCGCGACACGGGAGCAGATCGCGAACTGCTCCGTGGACGCACATGAGAAGAAAGAGCCGTCAGCTCCGTCAAGGGATCCTGCAACCTATCCCAGCTCCCGACCGTTACTGGTCCCAGATAACCGTGTTCATGGCCTGTCGAAGTTTCTCAATTGTAAGGCGGTCATCTAATCCCAACAATCCTGCACGTGAGAGCTGGTCTTCGAATCGGATAAAGAATTCACTGAATTTCTCCTTCTTTCCTGCCGAAAGGAGAGGAGTTCGAGACGGGCGCAGTCCTCAATGCTCTACCGTGGGTCTGAGTAAAGAATAGCCAAGTGATCTAGGAATGTTTGGGCCTCCCATCCATGGGACTGTCCGTTCGCAAAGAAATTCGACACACGCTTCCCGATTGGTCCGGCCAAGCCATCGTTGATGAAGATCCAACGATCCTCGGCATTGCCAGTGTACTGTTCACCGGTAAAATCTTTGATAAGTCGTCGTTGGATCGTGAGTTTCCATGCCGGAAATTCCAATTTGTCCCCATCGAACACAAATCTCATTTTAGATGGAGAGTTGGGATGTGTGACGGTTACCCGTAACTGCTGCATGTACGATGATGTACCTATATATCCCGCACTAAGCTGGTTCTCATCAGCTTAGTATTCTGACCTTTTGGTCGGATCGGCAGGGATATCCGATTCCTCACAGGGTGAACCACAACACGTTGTTTGAGGGAGCTGCGCTTCGTAGGAGCGCCTCCTGCTGCTGTTGCTGGAGAAGCGCTCCAAGTTCTTGACTCCTTGCTGGGCGGCTACGTTGGCTTGCCGCGTCTGTCGTTGCTGTGCTTCGAAGGTCCGGACTTGCTGCCGGAGGGTTTGGAGTTCCCTAAAAACAAGTTCGGCATCCATGATCCGACAAGACCACTTCGGGTTGCATTGGTGTATCCATGATTGAATAATTCTGGGTAAGAAAAGTCTTGGTCTGGTATGAGGGTTTTTAAGATATGTGACGGACTGGCCTAGGGGCTTCTACGTACTAGCCTCGATATTGTTTATCTTAAAAATAGAGGAAAGAAAGGAGAGAACGTCTTGCTTCCCTCGTGCCTACTTACCTATACATGATGAGCTGTTCCTTGGTCCTGATCGCTCCACTTGTTGAAGTGTTCATTCCTGACCCTGATGGCCTCGCTGATGATCCCCGATCCTGGGACCTGAATACTGACAAGTCTCACTGTTGAGGTGCTTATCTCCCGACTCTGATGGCCTTGCCGTTGGCCCATGCCCTCATCACATGGCCTCATTAGGTAGTCGTTGGTCCGTTACCTCGTCACCTGCTTCCGTGTTGGCCCATGTCCTTGTCACATGGCCTCGCTGTTGGTCCCTGCTCTCTTCAGATCCGAGCCAGAGGCTCGAATTCATCACACGCCAACCTACTTATTATACATACATGAAATGTTGGTTCTTGATCCTGATAGCCTGACTGGTGAAGTGTTCATTCCCCAACCCTGATGGCATTGCTGTTGGCCCATGTTGTCACACGCAGCATAAACTGGCATGTGGCCCGTGGGGCCAATGTACCATCGACATTACCTGACATCGGTCTACCTAATGATAACATATCCCTCAAAACGCCAAAACGCCACGGCTGGTTTGTATGAAGTGGACAATGACCGCCACAACTGTGCCCGGTCTTTCACTTCCAAGGAAACGTTCTCAAGTTCTTGATTTACTTCTCTCAAACCTGGCACGATAACAACAGTCTATCACGACTTCGTCATTATCGCACCATTTCTTGGACACCACTCAACATTCAGTCACTCATGACTGTATCATCTGACACTTATCACATAATAGTGCGTGAGACACTATCCGAGTCTCATCTCCGAAGCACCTTTGTATAAGCCTCATCGTCATAGTTGACCGGCTTAGAAATCATCATCATGTAAATAAGAACCTTGAGGGGTTTCTCTCCTCATGTATAAATAGGCTCTTCTCTCTGTAAAGTAGATAGAAGAATCAAGCACAACAATCCGTACAATCATCTTTTCTTTTGTGGGACACATGTTCTCGTCACATGGTCTTGTCCTGGTCATAGCTTTTATTTCACCTTCAGCTAAGATCCGAGCAAGGTGCTCGAATCCATCACAGATACGCCCGACTCAACGGTTTGATTTGTATTCTGCATAACAGCTTCGGTGTCACTTGGCATATTGGTTATACGATTGCATGATTGCGCCAAACCCGCGACTATTTGTATGTAAAGGTAAAACGAGTGTCACGTTGATGTGTGGTGGTTTGGACTGTCCATTCTTCTTCAGCTTGTTCTCAGTTGACTCATTATAAGGCCTCAAGACGAACTGATTAGTCAAACAAATTAACCTGAATCGATACGTAGGTACTGAGACCGGTATTAGATACAAAGTGTCATCGTCTACCCTCTGGCATCTGCCGAGTGCAACCTGATGAGTGGTCGCTTTGTGTTATCACAGATTGGCAAGGCCTGGAGAGAAGGGACGTCTAGAGATCATCAAAGGCTGTGCTGGTGCAGATGATCGGCATTGATCGAACTTGCAATCACTTTTGATCTTTCGAGCATTGTGCTACATACCTAGTCTCCTATGTCGGCACCTTGCACTGTGTCGTACAATTTCGAAGCTGACGCGGACAGGGACGCTTCTCGTGAATCTTTTGACTTTTCGTGGAGCCGTACGCCACCGAGCTGAGATCTGATGACGATATTTCGGGTGACTATGAGATAGCACCCGAAATGTCGTCATATAGGCGCGACGTTGAGGACAGGTACCAGGTACCTATGTAGCAACAAGTCATTCATTGCAAAAATGAACATTTATGGCGTACAGCGCACGAAGAGTAGAAGGCACGAGAAGCGTTCTCAACGCGCAAACAAATGTAACCCACATGGAAACCACGTGCCAAAAACAAAATATATAAGAGCATGTCTGCCCGATTCTAGTCCTGAAGCCACACTTTGTATCTATGGGTTCAGGGTGGAGCGGACTGGTTGTCTAGACCTTGGATTGTTCTCCCACGTACGAACGAAATGTATAGTTACACTCTTGAGCATCGAAAGCACCAAGGTGTAGGCAATTGTGGGTGTGTCACGATGTAATTGTCCAGAAGAAGGGACAAGAATAAATGAAGGCAAAAAAACACGTTTTCGTCACCGCCTCTCGCCGAGCTGTGTTGGAGCCAAACCCCAACTGAGTGAGGTACAGAACAGTCCGGCGTCACGCCATGATCAAGACGCGTCGAGTAAGCACGATTGAAATGAATGCATCTCGCATAAATTCAGACCGGTTTTGCTCTCAGCCGTCGGACTTGGAGCCCAAACTCAAAGTGCCGGGCGAAGCAGTGAGAGTGTTTTGTGTTTGGAGAAAGGAAGAAATGAATGTGCAAGCTGGGCGATGAGAGAATTTTGTTTTGTGCTCGTTTTAGTGGACCCTGTGATCTCATCACGTGACTCCGCCATCGGCCCTTCCCCGTATAATTTGTAACGCGCGGACCTGGCTCTTAAATTTCTTCTCCCTTTCTTCTTCACACATTCATGCACGATTAATCAACCGGTAATGATATCGCCAACTTGCTACCGGTCATATTTGCGTGCCAGAGTAACGGATTTCCATGACCGATGTTTCATTATTGACGGGGAGATATTTTTGCTATCTCTTCGACTTGGTGGTGTTTCCGACAAATCTTTTTCATTCCTTTGCGTATGCCGGGTGTTGGCAAGATTGGGTCGAGCGAAGTACCACGTGGTATTTCAATCCCCTCGTAGCTTGTGAGATGTTTGCGGCTGTTTCAGTCAGGCCTGCACCAGCTTGGACAGTGATGGCGTGAAGCAATGCATTGTAGAGACGGACACCTTGGTGGGGGCAACGCCATGATGGAACGAGAATGAAGGGCTTAATTAGAGTTGAAGCATCTCATGAATCGTGCGACTCTCTCTAGGGTATGCATCTGTAGGCGTTTCCGGCGCGACAGAATAATTCCTGACAGCTTGCATCCTTGATTACTTGCTGTCGTTAGGCGATGATGAGTTCCTTCCTAACCAAGACTGATATGCGTAGATTGACTGGCTAGAATTGACTGCGGGCGTTGCTTGGCGGGGAGCTGATACTAATGTCAGCCATTACGCAGATGCTCTTGCTTCGCCTTGAAGGTTTCTCAACAAGAGATGGGTGTTCAAATGTTGGGCTTCATGGTGCATACACGCGTTACATCCGCCCACCTACGATTGCTGCCTTCTATATTCCTGAAACCTTACTATTCCCTATCGTCCAGTACCTCATAAAGATAGACATATACCTTAACATTACACCCGAGAGGACGCGACAGCTTCCATTCCACTACTAGGTGCTCGGTGCTGCATCATACATAGCTCGAGGGGCAGAGCCACAACCACCTGGTTCCTATCTCGAATCAAGCTTAAGGAGCCTAGCCATTGCGCGAATCCAGGGGGTTCAGATGTCGAAGCCGAAGCCTACTCTGGAGAATAGCAGGTTGGAAATCATCCTTTTGGCAACTGCGGTTTTCATCCTTGTGTCGCTGCTGGCAATCCTGATACTTGTTTGCGTCAGCCTCAAGCATTCACAATCGAATTCACCACTCGCAGATCACACAGACACGCATCAGACACACTATGAGACGTCAAATTACGGTACCGCATGGGGAGGGTCATGGAGCGAGCGATGGGATGCTGGCCCGTTGAGAACCTATCGAGACAACGAGAACTCGTGCCTTCTTGTCCGGCGACGAAGCGCACCTATCGAAGGAGACGTAATAGGGGAGATTACTAACTTCAAGAACTTGATACCGCTGCAAATTCCAGATAAAGGGGATGGTATATATCAGACGGTCGCAGACACTCCTATCACGCCAGCAATGGCCCCAGATGTCGGCAGTCAAGTCCTAGAGGGCATAGATCCTGACGAGCCTAAACGTGATGCGTCACTGTCGTCCGCTTCCAGTACAGCACGGGAGCAGACATTCGGAACTGCTACAAGACGATTGGAAAGAATTGTAAACCCAGACGAGAGTTTCGATCTGGAAGCACAGGACCCAGAAGACTTGGAGTGATAAATGAGCCATGGCAAACTCGTGCGGTTCGTGCGGCTCTGAACTTGGATAAGCGTCGGTTGGTGGATGTATGTAATGCACTGTATATAAGAGCCTGAAATGCTTGTTTGACGAGGCTAATCATGTAGCCTTCTGCCCTTCCGAGCTCTTCCGCAAAACGTGTGCCGTGGTCTATGTTGCTTGCGCCGTTTTCTTATTGCTCTCTCTCCGTCATGATATACAAATATGCTGCCCTCGATCGCTGATGTCCATCCACTTTATTCGAATTGAAGAACACATTATGCGGTTTGTTTCTTGAGATCGCGAGCGGCCATCTTCAGATTGATATTACATTCCTCGTAGGCTCGGCCGGCACCGAAGCCAGCACCAATCAAGGCAGGGAAAGCTCGTCGCTTGAAGAGGAGTACAGAAAAGACGACGCCGAAACCGAGACCGATGGTAGACTTGACAATGAGGTTCGAGAGGCAGCGATCCCACTAGATGCAGAAGACACTCCGAATTAGACGAAAACGCGAAATCGATGTTCAACTTGGGCTGTCCATACCTTCTCATTGAGGAGGGCCTCGCTAACTGGTCTGGAGATGGCGCTCGATGGCGCAGATGCAGGGGCAGATCCGGCCATTGTGACACTGGCATGGTGCACATTAGTAATTCATAGCGTCTGTTGGAAGAGAAGCTCCTTGTCGACTTACGTTCTGGCAGACTCGATGTGAATTGTCCTTGATACGAACTAACAGCAGCTTCGTCAGGGGACCGTGTGCTGCAGCTCGTGAGTCGTGACGAAAAGCAGTCGGCGTGGTATGCCGAGGGCGGTGAGGGTCCAGTCAATTCGCGAAGTGGGCCAGCTTATCGGCAGAATTTTTGGAAATTTTGGATCGGCCGGTATTAGCTTTGAACAAGACAAGCCTCGTACGGGCATCGTAGGGCAAAAGGCGCTGGCAACCGTTTTTCTTTGATTGTCATTCGAAAGTCTGTTTGCCCGTTACAGCTCCGTAGGATCTGGTCCAGGTCGGATCCTTGATCTCTATCCAAAGGTGCGTGGGCAGCAAAAAGTAAACGATCCTAAGATGGTATGGAAAGGTCTCCCTCACCCGCGCGGTAGAAGTCACAACTGACCTCCATCCAGAACAACACGGATCTCATCAAAACCGTTCGGGGTCTGGATCAGAATGGCCCAGGAGAGAATGGTGAAAATCTACAAGTGCTGTGGAACCTTCTCGTTGCCAGTCCGTACAATGGCTTTCACGCCGCCGAAGAAAGTAGTCTGCGATGGCTTCTGAAATCCATGCATGGTTCTGCCGATGCAGCCGAGACATTGAGACGATATCCCATAACTTGGACGATCCTCGATTGTGTGTTCCAGAGAATACCGTTATTTTCGCTCGCCAAATCTCTTGCAGACCGAAAGTTTCTTTCGGTGCTGCAGCACACGCTCGAAGACGTGGCCAAGCCGACGGAAACCGCGACTTCACCGCCATCTTCCAAACGCAAGCGATCGACAACCCAATCCTTTTCAATACAATTCCTGCGAAGCCAAGAGGGCTGCTTGAATACCGCAGAAGCTCTGTTTACTGCACTGAAGAGGCTTCTAGATCGGTTAGACAGCACGATTGAGAGGTTTTCGCGAGACAAGCTAGGAGCCGAACATATCAAATCTCTGTTTTGTACATCAGCCGAAGCTGCAAAAGACATTGCTGCTCCAGCGTTAAGAATTTGTCGAGACCTATTGGCTAGCGACGTGTGCGATCAGACAACGGATTGTGAGAGTTGGGTTCGGGTCATCACCACAATATGGAACCTCCATCTGCAAGGTCCTGATGATGTGATGCAGGTTGCTGAGCACATATTTGAGCCTGCTGCGGTCATTTCAGCAAAATTTGGTGCCTTCAAAGCGTCGGGTCAGACCATCGTTTCAGGCAGCTTGAAGGCAAGCTGGCTCTCTGACCTTCAACGCTTCATGTACCACAACTTTGCGCTTCCGGGCCGTGCTGCATTCGTCAACAGCCAAGACCTCGTGGCATTTCAGACCGCTCTTCAATCATGCAACGATATGGCGCATCTGGCCGTCCCAGCCTTGTACTTCTTCGCGTCAACTGCTTATCAAGACATGGCCAAGGGAGGGCTTCGCAAAAGCAATGCAGAGTGGATCAAGCAAATCTTCCAGATCTCTGAGAGAGCAATTCGAGGCCGACCTGATCGCAACTCAATCATGCAAAGCGTCCTGGAACAGGCCATTGAACGGTCTTCGCCGGTGTCTGTCGTGGACTTGCGTCGAATATGCCAAGAATATTGTCTCCAAGATAATCACACTAAATGGTCGTTGGTAGCCAAGATTGCTCAGTGCGAAACGGATGTTTTCCAACTGTCCGATGATGGTATGCGTTTGCGCAAGGAAGTGTGCGAGAGAATAGCAAAAGATGCGCACAATCAGGACGACACAGCGGCGATCGAGGATATCATTCAGGCCATGAGAGATGGCTTTCGCACTCGGCGTGACCTAACAGGCTTCTTGCGTCTCTGGTTCGAACAACTATGCGAAATCGAAAATCGGAAGCTCGAGCAAACCTCGCCCTGGTTCAAGATTTTGCGGGGCCAGAGGTCAAATAAGGACTCTCTTCGAGACGTATTGGAAATAGAAATGTCTCCTCAGCACCTAGGCGAGCTAATTGCTTGGGTGAAGGAGAAGTCGTCCGCCTCTAACCCGCAAGCGCTTTCAGTGTTTGCGTCGACGATCGCGCAATCATTGCACAGTGAACAGTATGTTAATACCGCTGGTCGCCAATTGTTTGACCTGGTGGATGGGTTCAAGGCCTCATCTTCGTATTGTGCTCTACGTTGGCGAGTCGTGTCTGCGACGGTCTCATGGATTGATCCAAGCGAACGTGGTGACATGTGGGACAAAGTCAAAAAGCGCCTTACGAGAACGGCCGGCAAGTCAGCTCTTCTGACTGCAGAATCTTACGAGGCGTTCAAATGCTGTTGCAGATTCTGGGACCTGTTTTCTCCCGACGAGGCGCATGTTGAAGAGCCGGCAGCCTTGTTCGAAGTCTGGATGAAGAGACTATCTGCCGATATCGCTTCTGTCCGTGTTCTTGAGGGAACGAAGATGACCGCGAGTATCAGCCAGGGCGTGGATGCAGAATTTGATGAGCAGATCGGTTACCAGCAATATCTCGGTTGGATGCTCAATGCGTCTAGCAGATTATCTAAACTTTACTTTGCGAGGGCCAAAACGCTACCTCCTGCCCTGGAGGATGCGCTCTCCTCCGAGAAATCGAGCGCTGATGGCATCACAATTTTATGCAACGCCTTGCTCGGCAATGAAGTCAATCTGAGCGAGGCCAATCTCACAAAGCATTTAACAGATCGAATCATTGCAGCACTCGAGGAATCGCAGAAAAGACAGAAAGAAAAAGACTGGCCTAGTGAATCAGGACAGATGTGGATGCAAATTCTTTCCAGCATGCCGATGGACGCGCTCGACCGATCACAAAGAGAGAACATCATGATGGTACTCGCCAAACGGCCGTCGCACGCATGCGACCCGTCAACGGATGTCCAATTGACAAGGTGGAAGATGATTCTCAGCCTATCTGCGAAGATTATGAAACGGCCAACCTTCTACGATGACCTCCAGTTTTTAGACCTTGTTGCTTGCTCTGAAGCACTATCGAGCTTTTCTTGGTCTCACCACGCGAGCCACAGCTTGGTGCTGGAGCTCATTGAGAGGTTTTCCCTCATGGCTACTGCTGTACTGAAGCAGATGGCCGACCACGTTGACGAACGCAGCGTCAAGTATTTCCAAGGAGCCTCCACTTTTGTGAACAACTGTGAAAAGCAATCTGGAAAATTGGAAGTGGATGATCATAGCAGGCCTGCCTTCCACATGACGCTGCTTAAGGCTCTCGCTTTGGAGCTCTCACGGTCGGCCAATGCTCGCTCGAATTCGAATCTGCTCTCTTTGTTGACGCAGACGCAGCAGGCCCTTTCAAAATGCATTACAGACGTCATTTCGTCCTGTGTCTCGGACAAGAAGTTGCTCGATAGTAATAACACGGTATTCAATCCGTTGATCTTGACCGCCATTGATGCTGCATCAGCAGCCTCTGATCTGTCTGGCCTCACAGGACTTAAGTCGTCTTCCGTTAGAAAACTCGAAAAGCGCATCAAAGTAGCGATGCAGAGTGGTGATTTAAGAGCGTGGAAGATGCACATGTTTTTACAAAGGAACTTACCGAATGCGATGGAGGACGCCCAGCCTAGCGTCTTCGACAGCCTCGACAATATACCCAATGGACTTGGTGAAACGCTACTGAAGGAGCTGATAGATTCGATCACGTCAAAAATGGATGCGCCGTCCAAATTTGGCTACTTGAGGAGGTTGGTGGACGGATTCAAAACTGGATGCAATACCGATGGTCAACTTGTTGCCATCGAGCACGTGGCTAATCAACTCATGGGTACGTGTCTGCCGAATCCTCAGCGAGGAACCAAGACCAAAGCGAAATTTACTGACAATGTGGTAGCATCGCCCGATTTCCTCTTGCAGACAGAAGAGGGCTTCAGTCTAAGCATGGTGCACAGCGAGTTAACATCAATGCTGCTGAAGCAGTCCGCCCACCCACATATCATCTGCCGCATCCTACGAAACCTCCTGGAAAAGCGACCTCAATGTATGAGTCAATGGAACATTGAAGTCACCCTCAGCACAGTCTCCAACCTCGTATGCCTGGAGAACCCAGGCGCGAATGCTCCCTCGTACTCATGGCTCTGCAAGCTTGTCGAAGTCATCATCAAGAAACACCGCATCCGTCTCGAGGGTCATTTCCACCTCGTTCTAAGCACCATGCAAATTCTTCTCCAAAGCCTTGTCACCAGACACTCGGAACCATCGTCTATCACCAAAGCAGCCGCCACAAGCGGGGGTTCAGTCGCGGTCACAGTCCCGCAAGAAGCCCACGCCCACGTATACGCCCGGCTCGTCACCCTCATCTGCGAACCTACCGCCGGCGCAGTCTCGCGCTCTCAACTCCACAGCTCCTTGGACTCGGCCACCGATGCGGCCAAGCGCTCCGCAGGAAGACATATGTATCTACTGCTCGTGCAATATGTGAAACTACAACTCGAGGCCAATGTGTCAACACAGGTGCGCGAAGCGCTGGAACCGGCCATGAATTCTATTTTCGACATCACGCCTCCTGAGGGGAGGAAGATTCTCAACGATGTAATGGATGCTAGTGGGAGAGCAATTCTCAAGGAAATGTATAGGAGATATGTCAAGTTTGGAAAATGGAGCGGCGTTTGAGGTGCCAGTACTGAGGCCCCCCCTTTTTTCTCACAGGAAGGATTTTACGATTCAATAGCATAGCGAATAGTTCGGTTTCTCACAAGTCCAATAATGAAGGGTCATTAACAGGCGAATGTACAATCCGTTTCCATGTCATAAGCAGCTTCTCTCTGTCTCATCTACTACTTTTTGTACGAGCTAGGATGGCCATGCTTCTTGCCATATGCCTTAATCTTGCCGTGCAAATCAGCCTGGACGAAGATCCATGCAAAACTGGCCACCCAGGCGCCTAACGTATCGAATACCCAGTTATTGCGGAAAGAACCGCCCAGCACTCCCACCCTCGTCAAATGGCCTAACCAGTTCACTGTGACGAAATAATCTCCATTTTCCAGTCCCCGTATAGACGCCTCAGCAACCTTCTCAGGTGTCTCCTTCGGATCCATCTCCTCCAGTATCTTGGTTACTTCCGGCTTCACCTGTTGTTCACGCTCATACCCTGCGGAAAGGATGGTGCCGGGGTAAACGACGTGAATCTTGACATTCTGGGGGTACATCAAGACCTCCTGAGAGAGGGTGTCGGCGAGGCCTCGTATTGCCCATTTCGATGGCGCATAGGGCGCATACCCTGGGATAGGGTACAGAGCTACAACACTAGCGGTCATGATGAGGTGTTTTGGTTCCTTCGACACAGGCGCATCGGGGGAGAGCCATTCGCCCAGGATGGCCTGGGATAGCTCGGCGGTGCCGTAAAAGTTGACATCCATTTGGTTTCGGAGAGAAGCCATGTCCATATCAAGGAAGAGCTCGGGTGTGGACGTTCCGGCAACACACCACACAATGTCTGGGGCGGCGTTTCCGTTCCACGCTGTGACCTCAGCAAGGAGAGAGGTCGCATACGAGGGAGACGATACATCGGCGGAGAAGTAGGTGAAGCGCTGGGAGGAGGGGTTTTTGGCAGCTGCCTGGATGATGTTATTAGCTTATGCTTTCGCTCCATGAGCCGCACATCCGTCACGTGGACTGTGGATGGGTCTTCTGCCTACCTTGACGCTTTCCAAAGCTTCTTGTAGCTTGGGGATGCCTCGCGACACAATGACGACGTTGGCGCCCTTTGCGGAAAGCTGTTTCGCAACGGCGAGGCCCATGCCTTCAGACGCGCCTGTGAGGAGAATCGTCTGATGGCGCGAGTTAGTCGGCCATAGTCCGGCGCATAGGCTCAAGGGGCAGAGCTTTGAACTGAACGGACCTTGCCCTCTACGGGCAGCTTGTTTTTTTTTAAGAACCCCATATTGAGTGCGATGAGGATTGTGAGAATCGTGGGGATGAGGAGCCAAGGAGACAAAAAGGTGGGCGCCTCCATTAGGTGTTATATGAGCTCAGTGGCTCCAGTCTGAAGGATGTAGATAGATGCTTGTCGACGGACCGACGCAGAGGGCTGTGTAGAACTCGGTAAGTATAGGTTTTTTGGTCAATAATTGTTGCATATCAAATCATTGCTATGTGACTCCTGGGAGTCTTCAGCTGTGTAACTGAAAGGCGCGTTCCCTGGAACTCATTCCTGGACTATAATTACGTGCTTAGTAATTAGCGTGGCACGAATACTTACAAGGGCCCACTCGCCATTGGCACGACCGCGGTTGGAACTTGGAGGTTCATCAGACGTTGGAGGTTCATGGATCCTACCTCCTAGTTACCGACGTTTGACTCCGTACTCCGTATGTTCCGTTAGGTACCTTTGATTGTGGCAGCGGTTCAAAATCGCAGTATAAAGAGCCTCCATGTTCACGACCTCTTCGGTCATCTCCCGCCAGCAGTAGAGGTAGTCTATCCATGTACAGGCCCAGAAGTGCTCCCTTCCTGTATGCAACGCGATAAGTGATGTATGGCTGGACCCTGCAAGGTTTGCTCGGCTCCTCAAAACAGTCATGTCCATGTCCTCCGTGGCCCACGCATGGTCAATGGAGATATCTCCACGTGCGTTCTCCATGTAGGTAGTCCTCCCTTCAGAGGGCGGCAAGACCGAAGCTCCGCCGTGTTGAAGATTCCAACGACTTGTGTCTCCCCTGTCAAATCCTGCCTCTTCCTCATCCCAGAAGAGGCGGTACGATCAAGGTCTCGGACCAAAGCTCTCCGTCCCCGATCCGGAGCCATCATAAATTTCCTACTGGGAGTCACCCATTCCGCCTCGAACATGGGTAAAAACCAAATAGATCTAACCCCCTTCAAACATTGAACAATAACCCGTTCCTGTCCAGTAGCACGACTCGGGCCCGTGCCGCCTTTGCAGACATAAGCCGTTCTCTCCGGAGTCCGGATGCACAGGGGGGCCTTGCCAATAGCTGTCGGTTCTCCGGATCGCAACCACGTCGAGCCTCGGACGGGAACTCAGTCTTGACTCTTGAGTCAATAAACCGTGCGCTTCTGCGCGTATTCCGGTCATGCATAAGTCGAATAGGGGCCATCTCATAATCTCATTTGATGGATTCCATCGATACATGCCGTAAGGTAATCTTCAGCCGGTACGACGGGGGCCGGCGCCGATGTCTGCTGAGAACGGGGGGGGGGGGTTCATTGGTGCAACAAAAAACTGGGAGATAAGGATTTGCTCACTGTCGCCAGCCGGTAATCCCAACATCATCTCTCGATGCCACAACACAAGCTCAATATGTCTAAAACTGATGGGATTTTATTCAAAGTGTGGCATTCGAAACCATCGTCCCAGTTGGACAGTCAGATCTCTCATTGTGTGCGAAGGTCAGACCAAGCGTATTCAAACAAACGGAAACATAGCGAACTTGAGACCAGCGTTTAGGAAAATGTAAACCAGCTCTCACTCCGGCGATATGGTGAAGAAATTCGATTGCTTTCAATGGTCTCGGAATCGCCACGGCAACCCAGAGGCACCGCAACCTCACCTCTGCTTGCCGCGGCCTCATTGTTGCAAGTCGACGGCGTCGAGGTGGCGTGATCTGTCAGCGGAACTATTTGAGACCGGTACTTACAACGAGGCGACTGTATAGGGCCATTAGTATCATTATGAATAAGATTCACTCATCCTTTACTATTTAGATAGAAGAACTCTCTTTGAAATCATCACACTTAGGTTCAGGTTCATTTTGAGTGAGTCCCTGATGGCGCGAGGGCACGTGATCACGCTGCTGTTGCCGTACTTGTCGAAAACTACAATACCTAACAGAGTGCATATTGTATGTATATACATCGAATTGCCGCGCCATTGTTGCGACTTTGGCTTTTGAAGCTCCGAGATATTATAGTCCGTTCTCGTACTTCAGCTTCTCAGATTCGTGATCTGATAGAAGCTAAAATCAGTTATCAGCCCTCCTCTAGAGTGGTGTACTTACCCTGTGGTAGGACTGACGAAACGGTTCGAAACTCTATGCGCCCAGTATAGACGCGATGTTGTTGGATGACATTGGAGCTACGGAGGAATATTTCTTCAGAAATGATCGATTTTCACAATGTTTTCCAACAGACACGTGTGAATTGTTGTAGTTATCGATCACATGTTCGTGTTTAAACAGAGATTTCGATGGGGAATGTTCGGTGATAGGCATTGTACAGGGCCCAGGCGTGGATAACTCGCAAGGCCCCACTGTTCACCAGTCCGAACAACCTCGAATGACAGAGAACCTCCACGCCATCATTCACGTTTGCACAGGATCATTCCTGAACTCTTGATCCGCAAGTATGCATATGTGCATCAGCTGAGAATTAATTTGAACGGGCTGTCAGCGCAGGCGCATCTCGTCATGGCCGTTTCCGGCAGCACCGACGAAGCCAAACCTACTGTCCCCAAGTTCTCGTCCTTCAAGGCCAAGGATACGGACATCGTCGCATCTGCCAAATCACGGGGCTCCAAGACAGAAGACGGAAAAAGAGGGTCCCCTAGAGGCGGTCACAGGCCCGAGACGCGAGATCATCGCTCGCGACATCATCGTAGACATAGTCGTGACACCTCTCGTTCACGGCAACGCCACGAGGACTCGTCACGCCGCCGCCACAGATCGCCTGAACTGGTTGCAGAACGCAAGATACCCGAGAGGTCAACCACCTCGAGTCTCTTTGTGATTGATACGCGCGGCGATCCGTTGATTTCCAAGTACGGCGGCATCGATCGCGCCCAGATCCCATCCTACCATCGCCACGGTGGCGGCAGGGTCCTCGGCACCGCGGGCAGACTGTTCATCCACGGAGATGGGGCACGGGACGAGTTTAGTCTGCGATTTCCAGGAGACGGTGTGAGAAGTTTACACAGAGATGGTCTGCGGTCTAAATCGCTTCGCATCACGAGGGACTCGATTCGCATTCGCCCAGGAAAGGGAGCTGCTCACGAGGACGAACCGCAGGACGATGGGTTCCTGCAGATTAGGAGTTTGAAAAATCGCAAGCGAGAGCGTGGACAGAGCGATTCTTCCGACGATGAGAGGCCGTCTTATCGATCCATTGAAGGGAAAGCCAAGAGTCGGACCTTTGACGACGAGTCCGACGAAGACTCATCTGAGGATGAGGAGGCCATCCACATCGAGGGAGATAATCCTCTCCAGTGGAAATCCATGCAGCTGAGCAAGAGGGTCAAGCTTCAACCTGGAGACATCGACGCGTGGTTGGAACTAGTCGATCACCAAGATGACTTGCAGCGGCTGGGTGAAACCATTGACGAGCGCGCATCTGCCAACGCGGCACGTAGCTTCTCGGAAATCAAAGTCTCCATGCTCGAATCTGCTCTCGAGAATACGCGTGCTTTGGAAGACAGACAAGCCGTTACTGTGCGCCTCATGCGAGAGGGTATGAAGATATGGCCTACGAAGACTGCGACGAAGAAATGGACAGAGTTGGCTGGCGATGAAGAGTCTCATTTCGAGCTCTGGAGAGCTCATGTTGACTTTGCTATGACCAATATCGCGGCCTTGAATTACGATGACATCCAACGGATGCTGCTCGATAGACTGCGAAAGGTCTTGGCTCGCCCTTCTCCGTCGGAGAGCGACTACTCTGAAGCAATTTACGTGTTCCTGCGGGCCATGCGCTTCGCACACGACGCTGGGTACAAGGAACTGGCGGTCGCATCATGGCAGGCTTTGCTGGAGCTCAATTTCTTCCGAAGCCCCGATCAGGACGAACAGTGCATGGACTCGTTTCGCGATTTTTGGGAGAGCGAAGTGCCGCGCATAGGAGATGATGGGGCGCAAGGATGGGCGCGCTATGTGGAAGTTTCGGGACAAGTCGATGCTCCTGAACCTCAGACAACGCACCCGACGAAACATTTGCCAACGAGTGATGTTTTTAAAGCCTGGGGCCATTCTGAACAGGTCCATGGAGAATGGGCCATAATGCCAGCCAGGACAATGGATGATGGCACAGAAGATGATCCATTTCGGGTCGTCATGTTTTCGGATATCGAACCTTGGCTGTTCACTGTTTCGGAATCAAGTGCGGGCGGACGCGTGAAGGAGGAGCTGATGGATGCCTTTCTGATCTTTTGCGGGCTGCCACCACGGTATCGATCGAGTGAGTGGACTCGACTCGCCTGTACAGATCAATTCACAATCCGCTCGGCTTCCATCAAAGAGAACCAATCCATCAGGGCAAATGCAGTAGATGACAATGAAGAACTACAAATACAACGAAAAACACCCAACTTTGATGCTGGCAATGGCTCATTGGCCATGTCGCCTACCGTACTCTTTTCCAGAAATGACTGGTTCAACTACTTCGGCAGGGGGTCTTCAGACGCCGACAGCCTTACCGTGCACATGCCGTGGGTGTTTAACACGCTGAAGCAGCTGGTTCACTTGGCCGGTGTGCAAAGCTTGTCACTGTATCATCTCGGCTTCACACACGCATTTCACTCGTCCGCTCTGAAGACGACGGCAAAGACAATACTGAAAAAGTATCCAGATGCCGCCGAGGTGTACAACGGGTATGCCCTTGCTGAGTCTTGCAATGGCAATTTAGACATTGCGGAAAAGGTTATTTCGTCAGCCGTAGTATCTCCATCGGTATGCACACACACTCTGTCTGTCTGTACTTTTGTTCATAGACGCACTTCTGTTTTTACTAACCATACCTCCAGCTCTGTGAGGGGGCTTTGGGTTGTCAGATCTTCTTTTCATGGAGCTGGCTCGAGTTAGAGAAGGGTAACAAGCTGATGGCTACGGTTCGACTCTGCTCTGCAGTCGATGAGTCTATTCGCTGCTCTGCGGCACACGTCAAGTCCTTACCGCCGACCGCTATTTTGAAGACAAGACAAGCTCTGCAGTCGAGAATCCATCAGGCTCTGTACGAAGGCAGGGTAGAAGACGCCAGTGCCTATGCCGAGTGCATGATTTTGTGGTCCTACCTGACGGAGGAAGGATGCCTGGAGCCCACATCAGCTGACCAGGGCAACATATCCGCTTCAATGCATATTGTCGAGAATATGTCGATTGAGTTCAAGTCGGCAGGATATGGCGATACTCCTGGCCATGAACGAATGCTCCAAACCGGGGCACGGATGCTGCATCTGAATGCCAGCCGAGGGTAAGAAACACATGCATCAACCATGACTTGAAGAATGATTTGGACGTTAAAGCTAACTTTGGCGGGTGAAGACCGTTTCGTCGAGCGTATCTGCGTGACCAATTTTCAGGGTTCCTGGAGCACTTTCCCAGTAACACCATGTTCCTCTCACTCCTTGAATGGGCGGATTCCAGCATCAGGGTCATTGATGAGACGCGTCAATTGATGTATGACAGAATCCTCATCAAGGGCCGCGATTGCATCACGAGTCGCTTCTTTTCTATCCAGCATGAGCTGGTTCGAGGGAACATGAACACCACACGCGCCGCGTATGAGCACGCCCTGTCAAGCGACGTTGGCAAGTTCAACGTGGGCCTCTGGGTATCTTACGTCCGATTCTGTCACCAGCAGAGCAGTAAGGAGTTGCGATCAAAGGCAAAGGAGGTACTCTACAGAGCACTGAGACACTGCCCGTGGTCAAAGGAGATTATGATGGAGGCATTTGGTACGGTGATTCGTGATATGCAGTCGGATGAGCTGCGGTCGGTGTATGAGACCATGGCATCCAAGGGCCTGCGGATCCATGTTGATTTAGAGGAATATGTGGAGCGCTGGAAACAAAGTCGGCTGAATCGTAGAAATTAGGTACACACGTACCTCCTGTATGTACCTAATGAGGTATATACGTATGAATTTCCACATAGAACCACGTGACCTTACGTCATTGATGGTGTACATAAATTTCGTGAAACGGTAGGTACTCCGTACTTGCAGCGGAGAGTGATTTGGACTTTTGGAGAGCGATGACGGTGGCGGATAAGGTTATTAGAAAGTGCAATAAAAGGCAAGCCTTCCGCGTCTGGTTTAGCCGCGGCATCACTTCGTTGGCGGCCCACAGGCGTTGGCGTTGGTTCCAAATCAGGGTCCAGAATCCAGATCCTCGTGAGGAACAAAGCCACCACCTGGAGTCTTGAGTCTTGACCAAGGTCATTTCATCCTGTTCCTACAGAGTACGGGCCGGGGAACTCGGGAGTTCATCAACAAGGTTCAACCCGCTGAGCGGAAGTGGCCGGGTGATTCTGTCGGCAGGGCTAAACATACGACCCCCTTCCTCCCTCGTGACGAAGTTGGGGCCTTCATGCCTCGCGGTCGTCTGCTTTATTAAGTTTCATGTTGTCTTTGCTCCTTCCGATTGGACTCGAGGACCAGAACCACACAATCACGACCTCATTCAACGCCGCGTAGACTCTTGGCAAGCAACATTCTGTCCTCGATCATTTCGTCGTGTGCGTGAGTTTGCGTCACACGCCACTCAATCACGCTGAACCTGTTTTCCAAGGAGCGAAAGGACACGCACTCATCTCCAGCAGTTCTTAAACCAGTATCTTTCTCCTCCTGCTGAGCTCTGACGGCCCCAGACGCACCGCATCGGACGGCCTAGTATATTTATCATGTCTGGCGTGCAACAGCAGCCCATTGATGCCCTGCGACAGGCCGGCGGAGGCGCCAGCCAGGCACTCAAAGCAACACCAACTCTAAATGCCACCGTCATCTCGTATCTGAAGCGAGTATTTTTGACACACGCCGACCAGGATAGAAAATGGTCCGCCGGTCAGATCCGTCGCTTTATTCAGCACGTGCAGAGGAACGATGATGCCACACCGGCGGCCGCCAGGCTCTTCGGCGAGGACGATGGAGAGGGCCGCATCGACGTGAACGACTTTTTGGCCTATATGACGTCTGAGGACAGTGCTATAACGTTGCCGTGGAAGACGTGCGATTTGTCTTGGCCGCTACCGAGCTATTTTATCAGCTCGAGTCACAACACCTATTTATCCGGAAACCAGCTGTATAGTGACAGCACGACGGATGCATATACCAATGTTCTCCTACGAGGGTGTCGTTGTGTCGAGATTGATGTGTGGGATGGTGATGAGTCCGACCTGAGCTCCGAATCAAGTTCGGACGACGAAGCAACGCATGCGAGTGACCACTTGGAGAAGCCCAAAAAGCGACATGCATTTAGCAAACTCAAGCACATCATACCAGGCAGCTTATCTGCAAAGCTGGAAAAGACTTCTCTGGGCAAGGAACGGAAGTCTCGGTCTACTAGTAGAGGCGAGCTGGAAGCAGAGCCGGTTACAAGTGTGGGAGACCTCGCCCCCAACGTTGTGCCAGAAGTAGCTGCTTTCGAGCCTCGAGTTCTTCATGGCTACACGCTGACCAAAGAGGTCTCTTTTCGACATGTCTGTGAGGCTATACGGGACAGTGCCTTCACCGTCTCCGATCTACCTCTGATTATCAGTTTAGAAGTGCACTGTGGTGCTGAGCAGCAACTCATGATGGTAAACATCATGAAAGAAGCTTGGAAAGACATGCTCGTTCGCGAGGACGAGGTCAAGGAGGGAACTCTACCAAGCCCGAACGAGTTGAGGAGGAAGATCCTCATCAAGGTCAAGTATACACCGCCAGATGCTTCCACGACACCCGAAGCCGACAGCGGGGAAGACGACGGCTTGCCTTCTGACAAGCCACCTGCCAAAAAGCCCTCAAAGGTCATCCCGGAACTCAGCAAGCTTGGCATCTACACTCGTGCTGTTTCTTTCAAGACATGGACACAAGCTGAAGCAAGCATGCCAGCTCATATATTCTCTCTAGCAGAGAATAAGTTTCTCGAGCATCGCGAGAAACATGGGACGAAGCTCTTCTCTCACAACAAGGACTACTTGCTACGTGCTTATCCATCTGGGCTGCGCATTCGCTCATCGAACTTGATGCCCACGATTTTCTGGGGCTCAGGTGCTCAGATTGTCGCACTGAACTGGCAGCAGACAGATGCGGGCATGATGCTCAACGAGGGAATGTTTTCAGGTACGGGGGGATATGTTCTGAAGCCACACGGTAAGTCTCTGTCCAAAAAGATTGTGCACGTCAGGCCTGCTTCTTGAAACTAACCATGCACGCCAAACGATAGGCCATCGCCCAAGCAGCAGTTCGGGATCTACTTCGAACACCGTGACCTATAAGACCCTCAACCTCAACATCACCTTCTTAGCCGCCCAGAGCCTTCCAATCCCCCCTGGAGATAATTCAAGCAAAAGTTTCCGCCCCTACGTCAAGACGGAGCTGCACGTGGATGCATGCAACTCACATGCTCTAGGGCGTGCATCCTCCACCGACAGCCGTGATACGTCGATTCGACACAAGGCCCGGACCAGGACGCACAAGGGCACTGACATCGACCTTGGATCACAGCAGATCTCCTTCCCCGAAGTCGACGGCATCATCGAAGAATTAACGTTCGTGCGGTTTATGGTTAGGGATGATGAACTTGGCATTGATGACCTGTCGGCGTGGGCCTGTGTAAGACTGGATCGTCTGGGCCAGGGATATCGCTTTATTCATCTGTTGGATGCCAAGGGCCGACTGACTGAGGGCAATATCCTAGTCAAGGTGGAGAAGACGCTGACCGAAGACAATGTGCCCGTGTAGACGAGGCTTACACATGGCATGCTTCATGTGTACGGTGAATACCGCTAGATGTATCGGGGCCTGCAACGAGGCAATGAGGAGGAGGCTTCGTTACTACAGCCAGATGAAAGCCTCGCGCTGTTTACCCACCAGTCGGCACGAGTCCATCAAGATATTTCGCACGACCAGTAGCCGTCCAAGACCAGTTCAGAAACCAGACATGCTTCACATGTCGAGAGCCCTGGCCTGTATTCCTTTTTTTTATACGTACTAAGATTATATTATAGACCTTTTTGCTCACTTCTCCTAGCAATCACTCTTATAGATAATTCTAAGCCATTCGATGTAGTGCTAGCGAAGCAAGTATTTACCACTTGGATCAACCAGACCTAACAAGTCTATCTACCTAAAGAAACAGCCCACACAATGACTCCCGCTAGTCATCCACGCCGGCTTGTATCAGACGAGCAGCACTATGCCGCAACGTCCCAGCCGCTATAATATCCAAGAACGGGCTTCGTAGTAGCTCACGACAAGGGGAGAAAGTATTGGAAGGTAGCGAGAAGCTGCGGCGAGTCACGCGCTGGTGGCTAGCTACAAGTCGGACGAGTAGCGAAATGTAAAGACTTGTGTATGTGAGAAAGTACATGTACTATCCGCGAAACAAACCTACGTTGGATTGAACTGACTGCGAGCCAACTGTCAAGATGTCACTCTTCTACAAGGCACTATCCACTCCAAGGCACCGGAAACGTGGTTCATACTGCTCCAGTGACCTCAAGCCAATCCCTTTCGACATTTGCACCTCTTGACACATCATTTTACACTAGTGGTGGCACAGTTGTGTACCTATATACATCCAAGTGCCCTATTCCTGTCTTGACTCTCAGTAGTCATCGCCACTCCGCCCCTGTCGGCTCCGTCCCGTTTCGGTGTTTTGACCACCTCCGAGAACATTGCTGACTTTTTCGAAGATTTTTCCAGCGGTGCTGTCACCGCGGGAATTGTTGTTGTCGTAGTCATCGTTGTCATCTCGCCCGGATGAGCTGAAGCCTCCAGTGCGGCCAGAGGAGCCGTAGCTATCGTTATCCTTTGTAGATGAGCTCAAGCCGCCAGTACGGCCGGAGGAACCGTAGCTGTCGCTGCCGCCGGTGCGACCAGAGGAGCCGTAGCTATCGTCATCTTTTGTAGATGAGCTCAAGCCGCCAGTACGGCCAGAGGAGCCGTAGCTGTCGCTGCCGCCGGTGCGACCAGAGGAGCCGTAGCTATTGTCGTCATCTCTGTCAGATGAGCTCAAGCCTCCGGTACGGCCGGTGGAACCGTAGCTGTCGCTACCACCGGTGCGACCAGATGAGCCATAATTGTCGCTGCCACCGGTGCGACCAGATGAGCCGTAGCTGTCGTCATCTTTTGTAGATGAGCTCAAGCCGCCAGTACGACCAGAGGAACCATAGCTATCACCACCACTGGCTCGGCCAGAGGAGCCGTAGTTGTCGTCGTCGTTTCTGGAGGAGCTCACGCCTCCAGTGCGGCCAGAGGACCCATACGAGTCATTGTTGCCGGAGCCGTAGCTCTCATTGTCACGGCGGTTGGATGAGCCCTAATACATGTCAGTTGGGCGATCATGGAATGATGTCTTTTTGTAAAAACATACGTAACTGTCGTTGTTACCGCCGTAGCTGGTCTGAAGCGCACGTCAGTCATGGTTATGGATGGTATAGCCCATTGGGTGTTAAGAAAGAGGAGTTGCAAGAGACTGGATATAGCTCTTACATTGTCGTTGTCGTTGTATGACATGTTGGGCTAGTAGTGTATCGTGAGTGTGATGAAGGAATATTTGTCCCTAGATTTAGAGATGAAGTTGCCTAGGTAGGTAGTTTTATTACTCAAGGCGTTTGGGCACAAGCTTGTTTTTACATATTGGCCACTTCGGACCCCCCCCCCCACACCAAGAAATACAAAGATGCCTTGATTCTGGGCCATCTATGAGAGGAGGACAAGTTTAGGCCAGCCCGATCTGAAGCTTCTTGGACCGGCGGATGCTTAGCTCTTACGCCAATGGGAGCCCTCCTTGCCTGTTATGTAGGTACTCGAAGGTACCTAAGTCCTGGGTGCGCCCACCATTGCGAAGTCACGTCTGTGGGCTCCAGAGAGGGAAGTCGTTCGGGTCCTGGCCGAGCATGAGGACTTCGGAAGCACTGAGAAGTACTTGCGTACATGTATGTAGCCCGGTTCAGCTAGTGAAAACTTGAGTCTTCAGCTGGACGACGGCCAAGCCGCAACGAGGCAACGAAGCCATAGAATAGAATTGAGGTTTGGGGCCTCGGGATCAAACAAGAGGGTATGTGAGCTTTTCGCCCCGGGCTACGTGGCGCCATAGCGTATCCTTCGCGAATCTGAACGTCTGAGGTCAGTCCCCAAACCCAAGTCAGGAATGAAGTCAACGGCGCAGTGATACCGTCATTCCGGGGCCGTAGTCCATTCGTCGTGGCAGGCTGAGTCGTGGACGGGCTATGTATCCGAACAACGACGGTCCATCTCAGCCAATCGAGTATGTTGGAGAACCCCGTGGATAAGTGCGTTGGTGACGCGATGCCGTCATTTCGAGCTATGTACCAGAGCTGCAGAGTCAAAGACACAACTTTAAAAGGAAGAAGCTTGTCCAGGCCGGCGCCACCAAGCGGGGCCGTCGCCAGCTCAGGTCCATACGTCATCATGATTATGTACCTAGGTACGTGTTCTCGTCACGGTGAAGCTAGATATGTACCTAGTTTCCTGCTCGATGAAACTGCCCAGGTACCTATCAGGGGTTGAGACTCGAGAGTGGTGTGTATCAACTTGGGCTTCATTGCGATGATAGGTACATTGGGCGAGAATCGACAGCGCTTCGCGACTTGGTTGCCGTTGTCGTTTTTTTTTTGGCGTGGCTTCACGAACCATCAACTCTTCGCTCAATCTCTCCTTTGTTTAACTTCCGCGAATGGCCTCGGCACGTGTTGGAATCGCAGGACAGAGGTTGTACAACGTTCATTGGTGTACGTGTCTCGCAGCCTCTCGCTTGTGGAGGCCAAGCCCACGCAGCGCATGTGGCACAATTTACAAACGATTCTCAGGAAGATGGTTGATCTATGTATTCTTTTCTACGGAATAGATCACCCCTTTTATACGTCGATATAAGGAGCTAAGCGACGGGTCTACATATCTAGATTCTAGAGGGAGACAGCTCATTCTTCCTATAGCATCGGGAAATGAAGCGGCTAGTCGGCTAACGAAGATGTGACACCGGAATTTCTCGTCCTCAGGCTCACATTTATTGATGCTGTCACCTGTACCAACACCTGTACCAACACCTGTCACCATTTACAGGTGGCTCCGCCTTCAGGCAAGAACAAAAACAAGAACAAGAGAAGAACAGATATGATGACCAGAGCAGAATACGATCCCCGTTGTTGATATGCGTGACGCACTTATCCTTTTATCATGCATTGCTATTTCTGTGTAATCTTACGCCGCCGTACGGCTTCAAAAGCACGCCACCAGGCGGTCCCTAAACCACGGAAATACGGAGTGTGAAACGACAATAGCGTCACGATTATCACCACGCGGTAAGGCCGCTCACCCCCCTTCCTTTCTCTTCGAGATAGCCTCCATGAGTACATCAGATTGTTCATGATAGTTCACCCCACGCGTATGCAACCCTCGCGGATTTCTTCCAACAGTTTCTTTCACAACTTCTGAGGTTCGTGTTAAGGTAAAAGGTATTGAATCACTACCTACTTTTACAGCTGCTCAGCATGTGAAAGTACATGGGGCGGCAGCAGACCCAATTACTGTCACATAGGGTTGCACGCGTGGGGTGAACTGTCATGAACGATCTGTAGTATTCATGGAAGCTATCGAGAAGAGATAGGAGGTAAAGAGTGAACGGCCTTACCGCGTGGGGTTATATCACACGGTGTGACCCACGTTCTGTGTGAGCACGTCATTGATGTTGAGGACAGCGATTCCACCACTTGCCGTCTTCTCTTTTTATCGCGAAGAAAAGGAATCGCAAGGGTGGCAAAGACATGGTAGGAAAAGTAGCAGAGAATAAGCATCGCGTTCATCGCGACTGCTTTGACTGTCCTGAGCAATAACGAGAAGCAAGTAACAAAAGCCAATACAGCAGTATCGCGCTGACCACGATAAGCCAGTAAAGCTCCGAATTCGTTCGTGACTGCGTAGCTTCGCAAGGAGATAATCCCTCTGGCAGGATCTCTTCTTCCAAGTCAGCGAAGTCGGTGTCGACAGGCATGAGATGTTCGTCAGGGCTTTCATCCCCCTCGTCAAAGTCTTCTTCGTCAAGGTCTTCACCGGCGTCACGCATGGATTGTATCACCACACGACGTAAGTGGGCCGCGAGCTTGCTCCCGGATCCGTTGCCAACATATTTGTGATGGTGTGATTGATAGGATTGAATGTGAAGAAGGAGGGGATTAGTTGAGAGATGAAATCAAGAAGGACGAAATCAACTGGCGATAATTTTGAAGGAGAGGACATGGGAACAAACATGAAGAGACGCTTTGTAGCTAGTGGCCTTTCCATCTTGAGTTCACATATATAATATAATATTGAATCGATGGATCTCCGACCAATCCTAAGTCTTGTGCTGTGACATCGAAGTGCTAGCATCCAGCTCTGTCTTGAGTCTGATGGTCGACTGGCTGGACTTTCGCATTCCCAAAAAAAGATCTTGGCGCCGCTTGGCGACCTGGCTGAACATGCCGCCGTCGCCGTCGCCGTCGCCGCTATGCGACTATCACTTGGTGAGACGTATGCCAGAGAAGAGGTTCACGACCCAGCAAAGAGGCCCTCTCCCGTAGCTGGCCAATCCATATCATGTAACTTATCCCTATCCGCGCCTTGAAAGTCTGGGTCTCATAAGGTCGCTGAACTTCTACTCAACACCCGCTTTAACAAAAAGAAAACCTTCCCATCAAAGAAAAACAGTAACTAAATAAAAATAAAAGGCAGCCCGTATCCGTTCGAACACGAATCACCCATCGTTCGTGATCATCATAGCCGGCTAGACATGGCATCACCACCCAACCCCCCACTCATCATCGCCAGCTGCGGCGGCATCCCCCCCATGACCAACTCTCGACCTCCCTTGCTCCCCCACCACGCGATCCCGATCATCGACCTCTCGAAATCCATCTCTCCACTCGCAAGAATATCCCACAGCCTCTTCCTAACTGGTTCCCTCAGCCGCACATTTTGAATCTCGTGCAAGGCCCGCGCTGTAATGTCGAGCCATTCCTCCACTAAAGGCACAGGCAGGAACGGCAGAGAATCAATGAGCGTCAGAACTAGCGCGCTTTGCTCCGACATTGGGTCCTGTTCCTCTTCCTGGTCCTGCTGTGTCTCATTCGGAGCGTCTCCGGCGATGGAGGTCGGTCGGTTCCGTACCCGGGGAAGTAAATGCGTGCTGGCAGTAGACAGATTATTGCGCAGCATTTCCAACAGTGTTTCGGACAGGTGAGGGTCCATGGCTGCAATGGGATTAGGGGGCGATACCATCTCCATGACCGTTTTGAAGGCCACTCGGAACTGCCGTGGCGATATATGTTGGGGGAAAGACTGGAAGAGCTTGACGATATAGAAGGGCGTGATTTTGATGCTGAGGGCGCTGTGTTGAGGACATGAAAGAGCGGATAGAATCACGCTGTGTGCTGCTTCGAAAATCTCTGTCATGGCTGCGGACATGGGCGCTTCGTGAGAGAGGTAGGCAATCGCCGGCTTGACGAGCAATTCCTCGCACGCGTCCGTGGATAGCGAAAGAGGCAGATGCTCTGCAACGTTGAGGTAGAAAAGGTCCAGAGTCCTCCCTAGAGGTGTTGATGGAATGTCGGTCGCGTCGACTGATCGGAGTTCTTTGAAAAGCGTCTCTGTGGCGAGCACATCGCTGCTGAGAACATCAAGAGACGTCATGTACGTGAATGTGTACACTTGGAACGCACTGTTGCCGTTCCTGCTTGAAATAAAGAATATGTTGCGCAAAATCTGGAGCGATTTCGAGGCAATGTCTTGGGCCATGCCAGGCATCAACATGTGCTGATCCAGCAGACTTCGACCAACAATGGCTTGCAGAATGACTGTGGTGCTGAACATGAGCCTTTGGAAAACCTGCCACAAGAGTGGCCAGGTTGTCTGCACAGTTTCCGGACTCAATTGAGAGCCTTCCAGAGAGTAATCGATCCCACTGAGGCGGTTCATCTGCCAAGTTCCAAGCACTCGTCCAGTAAACACCAGAAGCGCATCCTGCGCCTGCAGTACGACTGACGTGTCTCTCGCATGCCGCACAGCAAAGGCCGCTAGTCTTGAAAGAGGGCCCATGTTGGCCACCAGAGGTTGCTTCTCGATCTGTTGCAGCAAAGCGCAAGACGGCGACTGTGCTGTCCATGAGAGAACGTGGCCGGGCTGTATGGTCGTCGTATCGCGATCGACCGCTCGGAGGAACTGCGCGTCGCAAAATCCCTCTTCCCCCGTCATGGCCCAAACAGCAATCGGGAGCAGTGCGTCGCAATTGATTTGTGTTTGATGGTGTTCCGAAAGAAGGGGGAAGACAAAGGTGAGGGCGGAGACGATGGATGCAGCAGCGGCTGGACCGTCTTCCACGTTGCCTTCGAGGGCAAGATTCGTAGCCAGCACCACAGCTTGCTCCAGCGTGTTGCGCAGTCCTCTGGACAGTGAGTGTCTGCCATTTCCCTCCATGCCCATGAATACACCCGCTAGGACAAGAAGATGCTGCCAACGTCTTGACCTGTCGTCGGCTCCCTTTACCACAGCGCGAGTCCATTCCTCGCATCCGAGAACACGGCCATCACCGCCGGCCGGGCCCTTGCGCTTGGCGGCCTGGAGCTCATTTTCGCGAATCCTTGCGGCGGCGGAGTTGTATATACTGATGACTCGAAGGGCTGACTTGGTTCCGTCCTGACGATGCCAAATGGCTGGCGCGGTGAGAAGCTGTGAGGTGAGGACTCCGAGGTTTAGGGGATTCGAGAGATTGGCGAGTAGATGGACCGTGGTGCCGATGATCTGATCAGTCGTGGCGGCATCGTGTACGTCTTGGAAGTGCTGTAAAACAGTTTTGAAGAGTCCGTCCACAAGCATGGCGATGCATGGAAAATGGCCGCAATGAACGCTCTTGGTGACGAAGCAAGTCTAAACTTGTGTGGCGAACTTGCGATCAAGGCAGGCCAACTGTCCACCGCCGTTCACGAGTTGAGATGCCGAGGCTCGACATGTTGCAGTCTTGCGGAGTACCCAAGGTACGGTACGGTGGGAGGTACATAGGTACCTGGGCACGTGTGTACAGACGTCTGTGCGCGCATGTACCTTGCATCACTGGCGCAAATGCCTTCAGTCTCTGGATCTCGCAGCAAACAACGAACCAGCCTTTGTTGAGCCTCGCTCAGCCAGCCCAAATCCAGGCGCCATGCCAGCGCCGACAAGAATGTAATTGAAGCTCCCTCGTCGACTTCTTTCTACTCACGTCGGTCGCAATGGTCTTCCCCGGAGTTCCGCCCCCGAACTACGAGACTCCAGCGTTTCCCTCGCTCAATATCAAGACCCTGTATGATCGAACGCCGAACCGAATTTACACGCTGTACTACATCTCAGATGCATGGAAGTTTACAGTCCTATGGACGTTGATTACCTACGCATTTTTCCATCTCGGCGCGGTACTCGTAGCCTTGTTTGTCCATGGTTTGAAGAAGTCGTCGTGGCGGTTCCTCTGGGCCGTCCCCATCGCCTATCTCTTCGTCGCAGGCATTGAAGCCCTCATTGCGGGCAGTGCCGTTGGTCTCATGTGAGTTGTGCATTTCCGACTGTTCCTGCTCCAGCCAGAGCTTGGATGTGGACTGCCACGGCTAACAAATGGATGAAGTATTGGAGCTGTGTACAAAGCAGGATATTACGAGATGAATACGTGGATCCCTTGCACCTGGGGATTCATCAACGTTCTTATCCTCGTCATCTCGTCCTTTTCAGTACAAGGCGGCCTCTGAAACTGCGCGACGAGCGAATGCGATTCCAACGAGCGCTCTGCTGCCTGCAGTCGAGCCCATCTTATTTCTGCTCACTGCTCAGTGATCGATTGCCATCTGAGCTCTGAATAAGGTGATGGCGCCCCCGATGGTCCGCCCCACAGTCTAGGCACCCGTCAAATGCAAAAAAAAAACCAAAGCCGAGATCCGCCAACAAGCGCCTCAAACATCATCTCTGGGTATTGTTCTTGCTCAACAATCGCATCCTCAGTCGCGCACGCGACACGATACATAATATAACGCGGCCAATAGACAGAGCCTTCGCCTCATTTGCGGCATTGAGCACGCACGTCTCGAGTGGTCAAGGCTGTAGGGCTAAGCTACGAACGGCCCAAAAGCCATTGTTTAGTACCTACAGGCTGCATCCTCACCTTACGATGAGGCTAAGCTGATATCACCTGGACTTCTGATCTCGGCTTTATTCATTCCCTTCTTATTAAAGAGAAAAAGCCCGCATGGATTAAGCTGTGCATTCTGCACGGTTCTCGTCCCAAAGCCTCTTTTCTCTTGAAATCCATCGGTGTCGTCTCGACAGATTTCAATGGCTACGAATCTTGCCCCGAACGGGGTGCATCGTGCTGAAACATCATCCTTTCAGCATGCGATCTCATCGCCTCTCGACTTTGACCACAGACATACCATCTCAACATCCGAGAATGGATCCTCCAGCGCCGCGCAGTCGTTCAGACCCATCTATCCGAACCAATCCATGTCCCTGTCCGGCATAGCCGCCCGTGCCTTTATTCTCGGAACTGCCTTCTCAGCAGCATCTCTCACGACTCTCCTCACTCTCCTTCTGACCTCTTCGCCCCTCTGGCGAATCTCCTTCTTCATCTCCGCCCTCTCGCTCTTCCACTTCCTCGAGTTCTGGACCACCGCCGCACGAAACACCCCGCAAGCAACCGTGTCTGCCTTCTTGCTCACGGCAAATTGGCCCGCGTATCCTATTGCACATGCGCTGGGCTGCCTAGAATGCCTCGTCACGCATACTCTCTTTGCCGACAGACACTGGGCACCATGCTCCATCGCGAGCATCATGTGTCTTTTAGGATTAGCCATGGTGGCTATTGGGCAGGTCGTGCGCTCCTTGGCTATGTTGCATGCGGGGACTAGCTTCAATCATACCGTGCAGACGCGCAAAGCAGACTCGCATATCCTGGTCACGACGGGTGTGTACGGCCTGTTGAGACATCCCAGCTATTTTGGCTTCTTCTACTGGGGTCTAGGCACGCAGTTGGTGTTAGGGAACACGTTTTGTCTGGTGGGCTATGCGTTTGTGCTGTGGAGGTTCTTCCGTAGTCGAGTTTGGGTGGAGGAGCTGAAATTGGTGGAGTTTTTCGGAGATGAGTATGTGAGGTATAGGGCGAGGGTTGGCACCATGATACCGTTTGTGGGTTGAAAAGTTAACATATACTTTGCTTGGCGGAGGATTTCTAGCAGTGGGAATGGCATGTCTGGTACGTCGTGGACTCGTGGCATTTATTTAGGCTTGCAAATGTTGGGGGAGGGCACTTCTCTTCTTTTCTCACCACAAGACTTGATATTGGTCATTGAAGTCGAAAGGCTCACATAACACAACGAGAATCTGCCCGGGATATCATGTATTGCGCGATGGGCAACATAATCTATTTTTACAATCACATCATCATATCATGGCTAGGCAGGCATCCTCAATAAAATGTAAATCGCCGTAAGATCCCGAAGGATAGGTGCCAAACGAGCAATCACATCGCGGGTTGTACAGAAAGAATACTGAATTCCCCGCACAAAACTACCATCCTCAGGACGCCGCCTCCACCGGATTCGCCAGCACAACTTGTCGACTTACGCTCCCGTACTTAGCCTGCCAGGCATAAAAGTACATGAGCGCCGCAAAGGGCTGCCCAAAGATAGTAAAGGACACCCAAAAAATGACATTGCCCATCACACGGCCGGTGTGGCCCCATTTCTTCTTTTCCATGGGAGCGGTGAGGGCTATCAGGGGGAGTTGCAGAAACATGCCCACAAAGGCGACACCTGCGACAGTTCGAAGTTAGTTTTTAGAAACCAGTACAGCACAGTGAGTTGACAAAAACCCACAGAGAAGAGGCATGTGCGAGGAAAAGAAGCATGTTCAAAGAGTGAGAAGAAGGAGGGGAGACTTACCAATGATATTGTGGGTGGGCACCCCAACGAGAACCTCGTGCAGCACCGCCGACACAAAAAATACAGTACAACTAGCAGTCCAGGGACTCCATCCCCTCCCAATCATGGGCACATACACATGGCGCTTGAAGTAGGTATACACAGGCCTATTCCACGTCCTCCAATACGCCCCCAGACTCTCGCTGTTCCACCAATCGTCGTAGAAGCATCGGTCCCCAAAGCGCAACACCTCAGCCAGGGCATTCAGGAAAGATTGGAACAGGGCGAAGAAGCCAGCGAGCCAGATGACGAGGGAAATTGTGGATAGCTTGAGAAGGCGCTCCAAGATCATGATGAAGTCGAGAGACGCGATCTTGTCTAGGGAGTTCTGCAACACGGGCGCAGCGTACTGGAAGCTCGCGAACCAGATAAATGCGCTGAGACAGCAGACTTCGCCTAATCTTTTAAAAACAAAGACCCATCTGATCTTGTCGGTGCGCGGATACACGGGCTGGTATACCAGCGTGGGGGCCCACCAGAAATACACGAGGTTACCAAAAGTGATGTTCTGAGGGTAGGGACACTCGAGATAGAGCTCGGGGATATGCTTGCGCTTGTCAGGGTGGAGGTATGCGTGACGAAGATCTCGGTTGGTAAATGCGTAGGAAGCGGTTTTGAGAGAGACGATGACGGCGTGCATCTCGGTTAGGGTGCCAACGAGGGGATGGTGCACGTAGTAGTAGACGACGAAGGTGGTGAGGATGAAGGAAAGCGTCATGTTGATGATGTGTGCCCAGGCAGCGACTACCCATGTTGAGTGGAAGTGCTTGTTGTCATCTTCGGTTGGTTTCGACGCTTTGTCGGACTGGCCTGGTGATCGAGTTCGAGATTCGCGTGCTTGTCTGGCAGCGGCCAATTCGATTCCGTAGGCGACGAGCAAGTGGCAGGGGATCAGGAAGTAGAGCAGTCCGCCGATAATGATGTCTTCGTTTTTATACGAGTGACATCGGAGGCATATCAGCACGCCGTACTAGAGGGAACGCGCAAGACACGAGTTAGGTACAGCACAGACGGAGAAGTGGAAGAGCGTCGGGAACCTACCTTTTTTAGATTTTCAATCATTAATCGAACATTGCCGACGACTAGGAGGGTGATGAGCTGTTAGCTAATGCGTATCTGTATTTGGCTATCAAGAGAAAGGCAGATGCGTTGATATAAAGTACAGGAGCGCGTAGTTCGTCTCATTCATATGCTGTATGTCGATAGCGAAGCTAGGTAGTCAGTCTTACCCAGAACAATGACCATGAGATTTCGAAAGCCAATGAAGCTCGGGGCAGCGTCAGAATCATGGCTCAGACACGAGGGCCGGCTCGTGGAGTGCACAGCAGACACATGACGGTATGTTGGATGCGACGAGGCACGCGTCTCGGCCGTAACGGCGGATTTAGTCTCGTCGGCGGCGGTATCGTTGCGTCGTCGCGTGCCGCTGCGGCCGTTGGCCACATCAACGCCCGTGGCGGCCATGCTCCTGGATGCAGCCGCGGCGCGTGGACAGCAGGCAAGAGAAGACGAAGAGGCGACGAAGAGACAGGGCAATATATAGGTTGACGAGTTGAAGTCGGTGTTGCCCTCAGGAATTGAGAGAACCCAAAGGGACTTTCGCGAAGGAAAAGGAGCTGTAGCTGGTCCCGACGGCGACGTTTGACGAGGCCATGACGGCGGTGGGCGAAGTGGCTGCGGGCCAAGGTAAGGTGGTGGCTGCCAGATGGTCACAGCGCGGCGTCAACAAGGCTGCCAGCCGACATTACGTGTGTACTCTGTACAACAATGCGATAAAGCGGCAATGGCAATGCGGCAAATGCTGAGTTTGCTGCGCGGTGTCTTGAGTCTCCCGATATTCACATCGCGGCTGGCCTGAGAGTCTGAGACTGGCAGCAGACGATCATCAGGGACCCTTACATGCGAGTTCGATGCAACACAGCCACATTCCTAGGAGGGATATCATTCCTAGACAAGCGGCCTGCAGGCTCCAAGCTCCAAGCTGTAGCAGTGCGGCGCCACTGCAACGCCACTGCAGCGCTGATGATGTGCTTCTTCAGTTGCAACTTGCAACTTGCAAGTTTATTTAGCAACACGAGCGTTACCGCCGGCCGCTTGCGGCAAGCAGGTACACGCTGCCACGCGGCGCGAGACGGGAACACTAGTAACACTACGGGCCCGCGCGCGCTGATAAAAGGGGCACGGTTTGACTCTGTATTCGTACCTCATACATTCATTGTAGATGGTGCATGTTCCCTTGTTGGGCAGCTCAGGCGAAGTGATGCTCCTCATACGAGACTGATTGATTTTTTGACTTGTCAAATTGCTCAAGAAGATTTAATGCACCCGTCAATTATTGCCCAACTTATCAAAGTGTAAAGGTGCCAAACAGGGAAACAAGGACCTCAGTACCAAGGAGATAGCTGCGTCACATGACCCATCCTCTCCCCCCGGTAGATCCCCGCTTAAACAACGCCCTTCTATCCGGTCTCCAAGTACGCGATGCCTCATCCGCTTGTCATCACCTTCATGCGCTCACTCATACGAATGAAAAAGTGTAGCTAGCAGAACGCTCGCCAAAGATATCACACCAGCAAGACTGAATCAAGTAGCTGCTAGGCAACTTCCATAGCGCTTTGGTCCCTGCTGTGATTCATCAGAGTTCTCCTTTAAACTTTGCCATCCGCCTACCGTACACGAAACGTGCATGCTTTGAAGGTTGGCCTCAACAGCCACAGCATGGCTTACGAGCCACGTGGTGACCATGGAGGAGGAGGTCAGGATGGTGGCTTTGTCAAGGTTCGGGGTCGAAGTGAGTAGTTCTTTTGTTGCTTTATGCTGTGCCTCATCCAGCCGCACTCGTCCTGCCAATTTGAAAGGGTTTTCGAAACACCTTATCATGGAACATGCAAAGGCCGACATCAAGGCCCTCTGCTCTTTTGTCTGTGTGGCAATGTCGCGAGTCTAGTGGTTCAAGGCTCAAAAGGGCTCCTTGAGCTGGAGAGGACATCTAGGCGGCTCTCGACGTGTAGAGAAAAGATGAAGGAGTTTTGACGTCACAGCTCGAAAGTCATCATTGCGCAAAGCTTTGACTGGCCGTATACCTCACTGAAACTTCCAATCAAGAGGAAACTACACGCAAACATGATTGATTTTACCAACCTTTTGATGCCTCTGTACTGACGCGCAAGAAAAGGACCCGTGACCGACTACAGCTCAACAGTCACCCACTGGTTACGACACAGAGTACCCAACTACAAGGGCTCCTATACCGGCGAGAGAGAACGGCCCAGCGCCAGCTACATCGTTGATGTAAGTCTTTTCGTTTGGGCCAAGCGTATCCGTTGCTTCAAACTCTGACCCCAGCTAGATGCTGCCTCCGGCTGCAAGACCAACCAACGCAGCCGACACCATCCCAACCAAACATCTCCATTCGTCGCTCAACAAGATCAAGCACCCAGTCAACGTCGTTCGTTGGACGCCAGAGGGCCGTAGACTCTTGACAGCATCGACAAGTGGCGAGTTCACGTTATGGAATGGCACGGGGTTCAATTTCGAAACCATCATGCAGGCTCATGACTCCGCCATTCGAGCCCTAGAGTATTCCCACAGCGACGACTGGCTGATATCGGCTGACCATGATGGCCTCATTAAGTACTGGCAGCCAAATTTCAACAACGTCCAGAGCATAAACGCACATTCAGACCCGATTCGGGACTTGGCGTTTAGTCCCAACGATTCCAAATTCGTCAGTGCCTCTGACGACTCCACGCTCAAGATCTTCGACTTTGCTCTCGGGCAGATGGAGTCCAAGCTGGAGGGCCACGGATGGGATGCCAAAAGTGTAGACTGGCACCCTACAAAGGGCCTCTTGGTGTCCGGATCAAAGGATCACTTGGTCAAGCTCTGGGACCCGAGAACTACTCGCTGCCTGACAACGCTGCATGGCCACAAGAGCACCATCACCAAGGTCATGTTTGAAAAAGTAAGGGGCGCCTGTCTCGCCACGTCAGCACGAGATCAGACGGCCCGAGTCTTTGACCTCCGAATGATGCGCGATATCTGCTTGCTCAAAGGCCACGAAAAGGATATCTCAACCCTAACCTTCCACCCCGTCCACGCCAATCTCCTCACCACAGGCGGCATGGATGGCTCCCTCTTCCACTATCTCCTGGACTCGCCCAACCCGCCTCCCGGCCATCCCCTCACCGTCAGTCCCTACGACAGCATGGATCCCGCATCGACACCCGCTCAATCGGTATGGCCCATGCACAGAATCCCCTTTGCGCACGACTACGCCATCTGGTCTCTCGACTGGCACCCACTAGGCCATGTCCTGGCATCAGGATCCAACGACCGCATCACCCGTTTCTGGACACGAGCTCGTCCTGGTGACACCGACGTCGCGCAAGACAGGTACCACATTGGAGAGGCCGCCGCTGAAGCCCAAGGCACATGGGACCGTCGCGGAAATCGCCGCCAACGCCAAGAAGAAGAGCAACAAGAGATGGAAGACGAACTAGACGCCCTCGTCGACCAAGACGCTCCCAAACTTCCCACAGCTCCTGGCCTCCCTGGCATTCCCGGCCTACCCCTCGGCCGAGGCGCAGCACCTCCCGGCCTCTCCATACGACTTCCTCCTCCTCCACCACCACCCATCCCCGGCGTCGCACTCGGGAGTAACGGACCACCGCCTCCCTTTCCGCCTCTTCCAGGCCTCAATGGCGCACCCCCACCGCCTCTACCGGGACTGGACCCTAATAATCCCCCGGATCCAGCACAGCTGCTCGAGCTGATGAAGAAGGCGGGTGTGCCGCTCCCGCCGCCTGGTGCGTTCCCGCCGGGCCTGATTCCCCCGCCGGGAGGTATGCCGCCACCTCTGCCTGGGAATTTTGGGTTCCCGATGATGCCGCCGCCGCTTCAGCAGACGGAGGATGAGAAGGCGGATGCGGCGAGGAGGAGGGCTCCGTTGCCGAGTCAGGAGGAGAGTTTGCGGCAGGAGCAGAGACAGGGGAAGTATACCAGGATTCGATAGTGGGAGGCTGCGAGTATAGAGCGGTGAGGATATGGTTCCTCGTTTTTTGGGGGGGTTCTTCAAGAGAGAGTTGCCTGTGATGTAACATTCGTGGCTGGGTTTGGTGCCCGATCTGAGGTCGGATATGGCTTGGGGTTGGTGATGTTACATGTACGAGGGAATGAGGCGGGGGGCTGTAGGATTACCCTTTGGGGATTTGGGATGGATGTTGTGCATTCTGGATGCAAACAGGTACCTATCTACATGCTTGTTGGATGTTTGTAATCTTGAGCTACTATACGTGGAATAGATTGAAGACTTTCGGGACGGAGTGAGGATTTGCAGCTGAAAGGGGTGCATGTCTGACTACGCGAAAAAAGAGCCTTTCATTTTCATCTGGACACAATGTTCAATCGCGGCTGCATCTACGTGTTTATCTGTTCAGAGTATAGATAGTAGATATGCGCTGTCGTTTAATATCACAAGAGGGTACCACGACAGGCAACCTGCCTAAGTCAATTTCTTTGTGTGCTCCCGTCAAAGAAAGCCTCCGGCGTACAACAGCTGGGCGCACAAACGCCCATCCTGTACATAAACTCGCACCATCTGCCCTACGATCATGGCTTGGTTCCTCGCCGCTTTGCACCGCGATCAAGTCCAAGGTCGCGCTCAAATCCAAGGTGTATGTACACAAGTACATATAAGTCGGCAAGGAAAAAAGTGCCAATCAAACGATGCGCATCCCTGCCCCGCTTAGCATGTACCCGCCGCCGTCACCACCAACGTCAGTCGGCGCAAGGCCCCAATTTCGCGACGATTCCTCCCTCGGCCTTCACCATAACCTCCAACCTTCATCCAATGCAACACCCAGCACCGCATCCGCCATGTCCTCCATGACCGAGGCCGAACACGAAGCCTTCGAGCGTACGTCGCGCAAACCCCAGAAACCCATACTCGTGACTCGGAAGAGTAAGAGAACCGTGTAGCTGCTCCTGACACCTCTCTAGAACAGCTCAAAGATGTCATCCAAGATCTCTACCAAATCATGATCCAGGTCGCCACCTACGACACCACAGGCCGACCAGGTCGCGACGTTCTCTCCGAGGAATTGTACTAAAATCCCCACATTCTTCTTCTTCCTCCTCCATCGCTCGCTTCCTCTGCCCGTCTCCCCGTCTCTTCGCACGCAAGAAAGCAATCTCGACATGAAAACGAAATCCGCCAACACAAAAGTCCAAGTAAAACAGACGCAAAAGAAACAACAACAAGGCTAACGCAACTTCACTAGAAAAACCCTCTCCCACTCCATAAAGTCCGTCCACGAAGTATCCTCCTCCCCGACTACAAACCTCCCCCTCGTGCCCCCCGAACTCCTCGACTACGTCGAAAGCGGCCGCAATCCGGATATATATACCCGGGAATTCACGGAGCTTACCCGCCGAGGCAACCAGCTCATGCGGGGGAAAGCACTCGCGTTTGGAGACTTTCGGGATGTGCTCGCGCGGGAGATTTCGACGGCGATGCCAGAGATGAGGGGGGATGTGGAGAGGGTGGTGGAGGAGACGGGTGGGAGGAGGACGGTTGCGAATGGGAAGAAGGGCGGGTTGTGGAATGGGAGGGGGAGTGGGGATGATAGTGAGGGGGATGGGAGTGAGAGTGGGAGTGGGAGCGGGATTGGGAATGGGAATGACAGTGAGGTTGGGATGGGAATGGGGATGGGGATGGGTATTACTAATGGGAATAGAATGGGGAATGGGAATGGAAATGGAAATGGGAATGGAAATGGAAATGTGAGTAGGAACGGAGTGGTGGCGGGCTCGGCGCTTGCTGGTTCATGATAATGGTGAAGCGAGGCGGATGAGAGCTGGCGTGCGTGCGTGAGCATGGTGAGAGAATGATACCCCTGACTGGCTGTGGCCGAACGTTTGCATCAATACCGGTTGTTTTGATACAAGCAAGATGATACGAATACGACGTGGTGAAAATATCTGTTCACCGTAGACACACATACATAGATTATGAAGTATCCCGTGTATGGATTTACTTATATATGCTTTCTATCCGTTGATATCCTTCGACTCTGCGACGCTCTAGCTCCTCTCCAACCCAACAATCACACACATGAATGAATACATAGCCACCGTCCTTGTCCGTAACCACCTCACTGCATTATCAAAGCGCCAGCAAAACGAGAGTACAGTAAGAACAGCACAACAACGAGATTCACAACGCTATGATTCTCTATGTATCCCAACAAAGTCTCTCTTTTTCTACCCAGTCGAAAACCCGGTTTACTCTAGCGATCTTTCCTTGGCGACGGAACAAACATCTCAAGAAGATAATGGACGCCATTCCCTTCGCGGCAGAACACATCTCATCACCATGTACGCCAGTCCCACACTAAAGGCAGCCACAGTGACAAGACTCAGCGGAAGCAATACAAACGTCCCCAGCAAGAACATGCCGTACCAGCGCAGTGTATCGACCGTTCGATCTCCCGTGTCTTGACACCGCCGGCGCGCAGGCCTCCATGTGTCCTTGTTCCTAGCACAGTCACTCCGAGGACTGTCCCGGCGACCAGCAGTCCCCTCGTTATCAGCAGCAGCAGCATCGCCGTTATCCAGATCATGTCTTTCGTGTTGCTCTACTTCTTCTGGCCCTTCTTCTTCATCAGCGTCTTCTTCCTCTGTTTTGGAGTCTAAGTCTTCTCCATCTTCATCTCCATCCTCATCCTCATCCTCATCACCATCCTCGTCCTCGTCCTCGTCCTCGTCCTCGTCGTCTCCATCACCTTCCGATTCCTCCCACTCCACATCTTCACTGCTCGTCTCATCAGAGTCTGTGGGTTGTCACTTGAAAGAGAAAGGACCGCCGTGTGCGTTATCAGCGCCAGGACCAAAACTATACGAGTGGCCACCGGTTGAGAATCCACCGCCGTGGAATCCACCAGCAGGGAACGCGCCACCGCCCGCGTGTCGGAAACCGCCGCCCCCGAAACCGCCTTGGTTGCCCATCATGCTGAATAGGATTTCGGGATCGATGCCGCCCATGCCGCCGCCCATACCGCCGCCCATGCCGCCAAACATGTCTGCGGGGTCCATTAGGTCGTCGCCGTTATCGTACGACGCTTTCTTCCTATGAGGGGCGTTAGTCATCTCTTGCAACAAATTGGCGTTTTCAGCTTGTTCAAATTCAAAACTTACTCAGGGTCACTCAGAGTTTCGTAGGCTTCCTGCAAATCCTTGAACTGGGCCTCGGCTTCGGGATTGTCTCGGTTCTTATCAGGATGGAGCTTGATAGCCATTCTGCGATACGCCTTCTTGATCTCATCAGGGCCGCAGTCCTTCTCCAAGCCCATGATCTTGTAGTAATCCTTTCGCTGACTCTTCTTGAGCTCCAGCTCAGCCTTGCGGACCTCTTTGGGAATGGTTCGGTCCTCGGGATCCATTTCCTGGATGGCCTTCCATTCACGAACAGACTCTTCCCAGTTGCCTGACTGGCCAAGGGCATTGGCCTTGGTCTTCCTGGCCTTTGTGTAGCTGGGGTCGAGGCTGACGGCCCGGTCAGCGTCCGCGATGGCATCACTGTACTGCTTGAGCTTGATCTTGCATTGGGCTCGGTTCTGGAGAAGCTTGGCGTTGATTCCTCTATTCGAAGCGTCAATCTCTAGCGCTGCGGAGTACTTGTCCACAGCGGCTTGCCAGCGACCAGCTTTGAACTCGACGTTGCCCTCCTCCTTCATGCGATCCAGTTTTTGCACGATCCGTAGCCACTTGATCGCATCGCGGAACTCTGGGTCGCAATTCAGTGCCATGCGGAAGGACTGGATTGCCTTTTCGTTTTCGCCCTGACCGTAGAGAACGCGACCGCGAAGAACAAGAGCCTCGGGATCCTGGCCGTTGTTGCGCAGCAGAGACATGACAATGTTTTGAGCTTCTCCGAGGGAATTTTCACGTCCCATTTTGAGGTAAGCCTCACCACGCATCAGCTGCCACTTGCGGGGCTTTGTAACTCCCGGTCCTAGTCCGCGCTCGGCTTGGTCCAACGCGTGAAGAACCATGGACACGGCTGAACCTCGCTCGAGCGTGTCCTTGGCGGCATTCAGGTGCTGCAGCATCTCTTTCGTAGGAGCCATGTCCTTGGCGCTAGGTGCGGGCGAAATGCGGCCAAAAGTGGCTATGGCTTCTTCGGGTTGACCAAGGCCAGTGAAAATACGGGCGTATCGTAGCAGAATCTTGGGATTCTGAGGATCTAGAGCGGCTGCACGACTGCAGTCATCAAGCGCAGCAGCATATTGGCCATTAGACATGTAAGCAGCGGCTCGGTTACTCAAGTAGGTAGGCGAGTCGGGGAAAAGGTCGACAGCTATATAAAAGTGACGGGAAGAGTCAGTGGGTGGTTTCTGCCAGGCTGTAATCCGCAACGCAACACGCGACGAATCCTTCAAACTTTGGGTCACATTACCTTTTGTGTATTGCTCGATGGCCTTTGTGTAGTTTCTCTCCTTGAAGAACCTGTTGCCCGCAGCCTTGTATGCCTCGGCGTCATCTAGCTGAGTCGGTACAGGACTGGAAGGGTTTGACCTGTGCGGTGGCGGAGCGGGAGCCTCGTCTTTATGAGTACCATTGGTGATGGGTACAGAAAAGTTGGTTTGAAGCTTGGCATTATGGTTCTGTGCAGCAGATGGCGAGGCGCTGGTAGCCTGGTCCATGTCGACTGAATCGCCCATGGTGGAACTGGATAATTTGGACAAGCGACGACGTTCCTCGGGCGGTAGATTGAGCGGATGCGTGTCGGGATCGATTTTGCTGCGCCGCGAGGACGAGGTTGAGGGCTCGGTGAAGTGTCGCGAGAGTCTGGCGTGGCGCGGCGCCGACGACTTTTCCGTGTCCTTCGATTCACGAGAGGCAGCGGGCCCAAAAGTTTTCTTCGACGGAGACTTGTTGTGGGAGCTGGACGCCTTTGCGGGCGACGCAGGTTCCGAGAGAGGATGTGTCTGTCGCGGTTGGGTCAAGTCGCACTCGTCAACACTGGAATCAGGCATACGCTTTTTTGATGTCGAAGTCGACGGCTTCTTGCTCCCACTGAAGAACTTCATTCTGAGCGAGGCGCTAAACGGATTTGCCAGGGAGAGCGGGACGGGCCAAACCAAATTGAGGCAGGGCTCTCCCGAAACAAGGTTATGCTGGATATGTATGTATGTATGTATGTACTTGAACTCGAAAGGGGGGTGGCAGTTGCTTATCCGAGTTTTCAAGGTCTAAAGGGGGTGCGGCCGCAAGTCAAAAAAAGGTTCGGGAAGGATGGCTGGCTGGTGGACCGTCCCGAGCAAAAGACGCAGCTCCCTTGGTGGTATTTGAGCGAACGAGCAACAAACAAAAGCGTGGGTGAAGGAGCAGCGGCAGCTGAGAGCTCTATGTATCTCTCAAGAGACGTTGGGTAGCACTTTGAGACGGGCTGCTGTGGGAAGAGAAGAGAAAACGCGGAAGGGAAAAGAGAGACGAGTGCCTTTGGCTCGGGAAGTCGGAATGGCTCGTTCCAGTCTCCCAGCCCGCGATTTATCAGCTTTGCGTGTCAGAACTGCAGAGCCTGCAACGCTGGACTTGGCCGCTACTTAAAGTGTGACCCGGCGAGGTGCAGCAGGCCGAATCCAAAGACAGAGCCGAGTGAAGGGCTGCTGACAAGTTACGAGTTATGTACAGGCTACAGCTGTCTGTCAGGCACAGTCAGTCTGATTACCACTGCTGTGTTTTCATGACTTGTTGCAGACGAAGAAGGGCTTTTTCCAAGTCATTTGCCAATGAGAAGGACCTCTCTCACTTGCTGCCGCGACTGGCAAGCCGATTGCGGATCAAAATTGGCAGAAGTAGGTACATCTACATCACGAACTCCAGGCATGATGTTCATTGTCGTACGACAGAACATGGCACCGAGACTCATTAACGCAATGACCGACTGTTTTAATTCTTATCATCATTTCCATCTGCTACTCAAACAGCTTTTTCTAGGCAGAAGGCACCACGAAATCAAGTGCAAGGCTTGCCTTCTTTCTTCTCCCTTTGCTTTCCCAAGCCCCAGCCCAGCCTTTTCTGTTTGTTGTCACCAATCAGGGACAAAGGCAAACTCCCGCGGCAGCCAGACAGCGACCTGTCACACGCATTGCTGTATTGGCGACCACTAATGTGTGCAGCGGACAGGAACCAGCGTTCAAGCCAGGGCCTGCCCTATCAAATTATTAGCAATGCTATCATCGTGATGTGACAAGAGAATTGCAGCGGCCCTTGGCGTTGGGGCTTGTGGGTGCGGTTAACAAAGGGGGTGTGTGGGTGGCGAATTCTGATTCATGGCAATGCTTATTAACGGGGTCTTGCAATTAACGCGAAAGATTTCTAGAAGGTTCAGTGGGTCCTCTGCCTTACGGAGTATATAATTCAAATTTCGCGTCGCGTTCTCGCCGACAAAATCCGATTTGAGAATTTGAGGGGCGGGACATTCGCGGGGCGGATCAGCCTTGCAGCCGGTCCCTTGCCGATTGTTGCTGGCTGCTGCGCAGCACCACGGTCCACGGCCCACGATTCAAGTTGCCCAGTCGTATGTACCCTACACACATACCTAACCTATCGCTGACTCCATGAAACAGGCTGTGAGTCTGTGATAATCTAAGCACCCCCCAAACAAAAGTGACCATGTTTATTCTTCTGCTGGTAAAAGTTTGCGTAGCCTCTTTGTAGCATGTAAGAGGCTTTGCCAGTGGAAAGTTGAAACAGTGAGGATTGGCGGAGCACTTGTCCCATCAACTATCTCATCGGGGTAGATTCCAAAGTAGTATGACCACACGAGACTCATCGAGATTTCTCAGTTTACGCGTATATGTCTGCCACGAGCGTCCTCGACACCTGCAGAAGCCTCTGTCCGAGGTTCATCTCTCTCGTTATAATCCCATATTGTATTCATTGTTTAGAAGTAAATTATACATACCAGTCCCATTGCCCATACATGATAAGCACCTAATATTTCCACAAAGCCAATACTCCGTACACAAGAAAAAACATGTCCAGTTTGCCATCTTCGTCTCTGACAATATTACTCCGAGTGATCATTTGGTGATCCCTCGGCCGATCCACTGGAACCCATTATCGAAGCAACAAACTCATTGTACTTGAACACGTCCCCCTTCTTTCCGCTAAGCTGAGCATTCATATTCCGATTAAAGGCGCGCCTGCCGGTAAACCCGTTCATCACCCTGTCAACCTCCGCCGCAGTCAGTGCTTTTTCTCCAGCGTCAGGAGCCGTGTTCAGCAACGAGTCCCTCAGCTCAGCCCAATCGACCTGGCCACTGTCGTCGTCATCGAACGCAGAAAAGGCAGAGAGTAACTCAGGGCTCGGTGACATTTCGCAAAGCGTTTCGGCCAAGGAATTCAAAAATGCCGCGAGTGTGATGGTCTGTGGTTTCGAGGGAGGGAAGAATTGTGATACATCGCTAGCGCTATTGGGAAGACCTGTGCAAGCAATATATGAGTCGGGGCCCATGGAAGCTGTGATTTAGGGTTCACCTCCTTGTTGTTGAGGGTGAGTTTGCCTTACCTAGTTGGCTCAGCATATCGGCAACATCTTCCCGGTTCACGACGCCATCGCAGTCGCGGTCGAGAATCTGAAACCCGTCTCGCAGTGTCCTGACCTGCGCGGGCTGCAGCTGTGATAATGCGTTGCTACTTGACAAAGCTTGGGCCGTATCCCGTTGCGCTGCTCGAAAAGACATTTGCGGTGAAGCCATCAGGAAGTCTGATGATTGACGGCCCGGCGTCAATCTTAGTGCCCCTGTTCCTGAAGCGCCTTTGGTCGGAGAATTGGTCGGCGTCGTGTGTCGCAAAGGCGATGGAGAGGCGGGTGATTCGGGGCGTCGAAATGGTGAGGTGCGCGTTGGCGGTGATCCGTACCCTAGCGGAGAGGGCTTATAAGACGCTGCGACAGACTTGAAGATGTTAGACGCTGTCTCTTGATACAGATCCTCTGGCACTTACCATGCTTGCTGTGGCGTTTTCGCGGAGTGAGGGATTCGGCGATTTGGCGGTTGTCGGTTGGCGGAGAAACGTGGGGTCGTGACTCGCGTCGACTGTTAATTGGCGTGAATCCTTGCAATCCTGGTCGACGACACGGTGTAGATCGGATCGACTTCACGATTTAGCAGTGGGAAGCGCCGCTGGAAATACTTTCGCTGCTTTCACGTTGTCAGTGTGTGGTGGTGAGTTGATGCAGATGACAGATGGAGCTTACTGCATTATATACATTCGGTATGTACTGAGCAAGCAGTGAGCACAATGATAAACAATCCAACGGGGCCAACAGTGAACACAAGACACCCAAACCGTAAGCGGCACACGAATTTGTGGAGCTTGCCGCGGGGCCGCGCATGTGGCGCTGACCAAAGGTGGCACAGGCCAGGCAACCTTATTATAGTCTGTTATCGTCTTGATCCGCTGCATAGTGAGCGGATATTGCCCAGCAATGGGGCCAGCATCCAGAGCCGCCCAGCAGCCGCTACCAAGTCGAAACAAGTCTGGCCGCAGTCATGCGAGTAAATTGGTCAATCAGGACGGCTAAGTGGCTGTCTTGACTCTTGACAGCGTGACGCGAGTGGGTGATGTAAAACTCAGGAGTCAGATCCGAGAACTCAGATAGGTAGTGTTGGAGGCGCTCTGGCCACAGGCTGCCCCCGATTACCGAATGTCATCATTGGCATGTTCGTCATGCCGAACTCATGCAGACAGGGCTCATGCAGCGCGGCCACGCGCGGCTGCGCAGCCGACAAGAACCGGCGCCGAAATCGACTGACGCCACGAGACTTCTGGACACAAACCTGCGGCCTTGTTCGGGTTCTTATTCGTCCCAGTCTCCTCATTCGTCAGATCCGACAGATCCGACAGAGACGTGCCCCCGCTCTCAACCCCCTACCCTGACTAGCCCGGCGTGGCATGGCCTGGCCCTCAATTTCAGGAGCTGTGTCCGTTCTCTTGGTCGTGTTTCGTCGTCGTGTTTGGTCTGGACTCTGGACTTGTGGTGTGCTGGGCAATTGCCAATAACTGCTCCTCGGACCATGTCTCGATTAGATTCCTCGTCCACTACCATCCTGTCAGTTCACGTCTTTCCACCCGGCGTCCTGGATTTGCTGCTTGTCGCAACGTGAAAGCGTCTTGCGTCTTGCGTCTTGCGTCTGTGGTGTGGCAGTGCTTGTGCGCAACAAACTCATGGGAAACTACACCGGACTGCAGCGGCGTCGTCTTTGAAAGCCCATTGTCACCCGTGCAGAACACTTCTCAATCCGGTAGGCTTTCAGATTGTCCTCTGCCTTTATCCGACGCTTTCTCAGACTCGCCCCGCGAAACACGAGCCACTGATTCTGCCGGCAGCTGGGAAATCACATGTGCTGACCAGCCGCTCTCAAGTAACCTACTTCAAGACTTCAACGATCCTCTTCAACACTGCGACTCGCGACTACGACTTGTCTGCATGACGCACCACAAAAACAATCTGTATAGCGGAGCCTAACTGCCTGTCTCATCAACCGGAGCAAAGGTGGCTATCCAGCAAGTCTCGACACTGTCAATTGAGTCCTGTGCCACGGTCGCAGGCCGACCCAACCGTTCGCAATGGCCGCCGCGATTCCATACGTGACGCGACAGCCCGGCATGAGCCACCCGCCAAATGCTTCTTCGTCGAATCGGCCAGCCTCTTTGTCGTCGTTCCCATCATCGCCATGCCCTTCTCAAATGTCCCTCTCCTCCCGACGCGCCAGGTCGCCTCAGGCTCTCGTAACCGATTCCGATCGAACCTCGGACCTCAGCTCCAAGTCCAAGACAGTTTCATCAGCACCATCATCTCAGCATTCCTCTTATTCAGCTCCTCGACGTCCTAATGCCGATGCACGGTCCTCGCGAAAGCTCAGATCGCAATATCCTAGGGGCTCGGGAGAAAAGCACGTCGAATACATCCTCGTGGCCTCCTTCGACATCGACCGAGGGCCGGTTATGGAGCATCAGTATCCGGTGGCTATCACGGGCGATGAGAATATGCTTGCCGAATTGATGCTTCCTGACCAGGCCCATGCTCGTAACCAGGATTGGACCATTTTCTTCTTGCACAAAGACACAAGTCAGGAGGAGGAGGATGCTAACAAACGTGCGAAGGAGAAGAGGCAGAGAACACGCAGGAGAAGACAAGCCAAGGCCAAAGGGGTCATAAACGAAGAGGACGGAGACGACAGTAACGGCGACGGCAACGGCGATGATAACGAAGAGGAGAATTATGATCAGGACGAGGAGGATATCCTCGACGATGTTGATGACGAGTCTACTGATAGCGAGCCCGAAGGTGGAGAGGGACCACCACTTATTCACGTTCTGAACCTCGTAAATACAAAACACGACAAGTCGGTCAAGCGAGGTGCCGTCGTGAGAGCCATGGCAATCTGCACGAGACATCCTTTTCTGCACATCTACAAGGTGGGTTTCTTCCTCTTATTTTGGCCAAAACCAATCCAATATGCACTTACTGATGCCATCTTACTCATCATGTTCTCTTTCGTCTCTAGCCTCTCCTACTTCTCGCTTTGGAGGAATACTTTAAATCACCAGTACCTGAGACGCTTTCCATGCTGTACGATGCCGTAAACGCCATGGACCTCTCCCTGATGCCGCGATTAAGCATTTTCGAAAGGCACCTCTTGTTAGCCAGCGACAACAGAGATTTGTTTGTGGAAAAATTCGAGCAGATGATACAGATGAGGATAGCGCAAGATAAAGCAGACGATAGCACGGCAGACAGAAGCCCCGTGGACGCGAGGACTGGAACGAAACTATCGAATATATCACGAGCCGGGACCAAGGCACATGTCGAGGGCGGCAGTCAATCGCTATACGCTGTCCCGCGAGACACGCATGAGTTTGAAAGCAAAGTCATGTACAAGGGAATCCCGATTCCCATCAAAGTGCCCACCGCCGTGATGCCCGAGACGGTCGGCGACTTCTCCCTCATCAAACTCATCCAGAACTTCTCAGACGCGCACGCCAAGTCACCGCAACCGTTCCCTCTACATCCACACCTTACGACGAACGGCATCAACACACATCCCATTGTTGTTCTGGTCAACGGCCTACTAACACAGAAGCGGGTAATTTTCCTGGGCCACAACATGCCATCCGGAGAGGTGGCGGAAGCCGTCCTCGCGGCCTGCGCACTCGCCTCGGGGGGCCTTTTGCGAGGTTTCACTCGCCACGCCTTTCCCTACACAGATCTCACCAAAATCGATGACCTGCTCAACGTCCCAGGTTTCATTGCAGGCGTCACGAATCCCACCTTTGAGAATCATCCAGAGTGGTGGGATCTCCTATGTGACCTCCCAAGCGGCCGCATCAAGATTAGCAGCAAAATTGAGCCCGCGCCCATCACCGAGGGACTGTTGTATTTCCAGCAACAGAATGCAACGTTGGCGGGCATCGCGAGTGGTACGACCAACACTACGCAGGATCTCACAGGGGATGTGGCCTTTATGGCGGACATTCTCAAGAGCATCGCGATACGGCACGGAGAACGCGTCATCCGGGCCAAGTGGCGAGATTGGATTCTGAAATTCACGCGTATCTCGGCTCAATTTGAGGAGAGTGTGTATGGGGCGAGTGCGCTGTATGTCGGTGGGGAGGATGAGGGAAAGATGCTTCCTGGGGCGAGTGGCCATGGCTACGTGTGGTCGGATGATGCGGCCAAGAATAAGGAGCTTGCTGGGAATGTGACGAGGATTGAGGGGTGGCGGAATACGCGAAGTTACTACAGCTACATACAGGTGAGTGTCCTCTACTCTTCCTCTCGTTCTTCCTTTCCTCCGGTTTTCCTTATAACTCTACGGCGTGTTCATCCTTCTTTCCCTTCTCATATATGTTTTCTTTTAATATCTGTTGGAACTCGTTCTAGCCTGTTTGGTTCTTGCCGAAGGACCCCCTTACTGACCAGATACAGGATATGGCACAAGTATACACAGCCCGACCCCTCAAGGGCCTCGATCTAGCACACATGCACGACCGCCTCCGCATGCAGCGCCTATCCCCCACACAAAGCAAAGACATATACCTCACGCTCGCCAAATCTATCCACTCGTACGACGAAATCTGTTTGCTGCTCAACGTGGCACCCGAGTCCCACGCCGGTCTCTTCTACCTTGCGCTCGGGCTATTCCACCAGGATCGCGAAGTGCGCGTCAGAACGAGCGAGCTACTGAGTAGGATATCGGAGCACGAAGCGGGGCAGCATTGGTGGAAGGGGCTGAGTCGGTTTGAGAAGCTGGCCTTTGAGCGCATCCGACGTGAGATTGAGGCGGAGGTGAGGGCGAAGTTGGAGAAGGAGGGGTTGAGTCCTAGTCTTGAGAGAGTTGTTACCTGAGAGACCATGTGCTTCCGCGGAACATTACACTTTTTACTTTACTTTTTTTCCCCTTTTCCATTCTTTCCCTTCTTTCTCCTCTTCACATATTATTCCTTCTCACCCTTGTTCCATCTCTTCTTTTGTTCGTTCTCTACGTTGTACATCCTTCTTTTCCTGTCTGATCCATTTTCTTGGCGGCATATTCACCGGGCGGCGCGGGCGTTTTTTGTTTCACAAAATTCAATGGGTTACTTGCATTTGTCCTGCTTTCTGCTCCTGTTCGAGCATTCGTGTTTTTGTTTGCGCCATTGTTTGCGCCATCATGAGAGGGTAGTGTGCTGGCAACAAATTGGAACGGTGTGACTACACATCAAGACGTCTGTGGGCATTTTATGGGATTTTAGGTAGACGTCATGGGGCGTGAGGTTGGCCATTGTGCTCTTTATGTTGAGACGTGTGATGTGGAAGAAAACTTGTACGAGTTAGGGAGGACACGAGTGAGAGGAGCTCGTCTTCATGGCTTTAGTCATGTCATTTTCCTGACAGGCAAGAAGTATTGCTATGCTGGTTGTGTGGTTTGCCATCTTGGAAGAACCACGTACTCGCTTTTCGCTATCACATTATCCTTCTGTGGAATACAAAAAGGCTCTTCATCATTATTAGCACAGCATCTTTATATTCACATATTCTAGTCACTTGCTGCATTTCATGGTAATGCGTGACTTGACTACGTAGATCATCAGTCTATATCTCCGCCCCGTGTTCTGTTAAAACCCGACCCCCTTTCCTGGATAATAGAACACGTCAGAGAAGCCCAAGCGCCTTGGCGGCAAACTTGACGTGATCTTCTGCAAAAGTCGAGACGAAGAAGTAGGAATGGTCGTATCCCTGAAGCGTGCGGAACATTTGTTAGCAGAATTGTGCGTAGGGCTGCGTATATCACTTTTTTGTTTTGGACAGCCAGAGATGGTGCGGTGAGAAAGCAAAAAATCATGATGAAATTGCGAACTCACTTCTTGATACCGAACAACTGGCCCCTCTACGCCCGCGTCTTTGGCAGCCTTGGCAAAGTGCTCGGGGAGCAACTGTCCGTCTTTGTAGAAGGGATCTGCGGTGCCCTAAGTTCTCTCATCAGCCTGGCCATTTCTATTCATACTTACCCAACCCCACCAGAACACATATATGATATAGTTCTCATGTATATGTGAGTGTGTATCGTGCACGATGTACTTACCACATCAATCAAACAATCCAACCTCCCCTCCCACCCGCTCACCAACTCCGTCGCATCATGCCCCTTCCACCCCTTGGCCTCCCCCAAATACCCCCCAAACGCCTTCTTCCCCCACGCACACTCACACGGATTACACACCGGCGCCAGCGCACTCACACTCTTATACATGCCCGGATTCTTCATGTACAGCGTCAATGCCCCATGCCCCCCCATCGAATGCCCCGTAATAGACACCCTCTCCGGATCCAGCTCCGCAAACGCCCCGAACAACTCCCCCGGTAACTCTTTCGTTACGTAGCTCTCCATGTTGTAGTTCTCCCGCCAGGGCTCCTCCGTCGCATCGACGTAGAAGCCCGCCGCGCTGCCAAAGTCCCAGTCATCGTGCTCGCCGGGGAGGTTCGTCCCCCGGGGGGATGTGTCTGGGTAGAGGACCGCGAGGCCTAGCCGGGAGGCGTGTGCGTGGAAGAAGCCCTTTTCGACGCAGTTGTCTGGGGAGCAGGAGAGGCCGGAGAGGTAGATGAGGAGGGGGGCCGGGTGGAAGGCGGAGGCGGTGCCGGGGAGGAAGAGGGTGAGGTTCATGGGGGTTTTGGTGGAGGAGGAGGGGTGGGTGAGTTTGTGGAGGGTGCCGCCGAAGGAGCGGATGGTGGAGTTGGTGGTGAAGGGCATGATGGTGGTGGTGGTGGTTTTTTGAGGTGACGGAAATGTGTCGACTTGATGGGTTGGATACTGGTTTGTTTTGTTTGTCTTGTTCTTTGGTTGTGTAGGGTCGCACATAAGACAGGCCTTCTGACTTCCGCAATTCCGCCATTTTTGTTTTCCAAACATGGTTTCAAGCCCCGCCCAATGGCAATCCACCACATTATCTCTTGATGCACCCCCCTTCTCCTTCCGTAGAACAGCAGCTCAAGGTGTTTAAAACTAACGGAACACTGTTCAAATCTTGTGCGAATGATCATCAGTGATAACTAAAGCCAGAACTTGAGCAAGACAGATAGAGCTCGTATTGTGCGCGAGCGGAGGCGGGAAGGCGACACCTCTTCGTCGTCATTCAACCTTGATGCAAGACACTTGCAATGTTGCATACTGTAACGAGGGCCTCAATTGGGCGGCTTGGAACTTGCTGAGAAGGAATCATTCCAAAATAATAGACCTGGGCTCTTTAAGGATCTCTGGAAGTTTCTGATCGCCGGGAAGCGTGATACCTTGTCCAGTTACGGTGGAATGGGCAGTGGAATCGGTGCTGTTAGCAGTGGAATGGGTGCACTGTAGCGTTGGCAGGAAAAAACGAAAAAAACTGAGGGGTGCGGCTTGCACAATAGAGCTGGCCAGTGGACTTGCCAGTGGACTTGCCAGTGGACTTGCCAGTGGACTTGCCAGTGGACTTGCCAGTGGACTTGCCAGTGAAATCAGGTCAATTAGAGTGGTCACGGTCACGTTAGTTGTAAAAACGAAAGAAAAAAAACGAAGGGACCCGTACTGTATGCGCAATGTATAATAATGAAGAAGTCACTCTGATGAAGCTGCTTGTTCATTTTGGGAACTCGATTCTTTTCTTTTGGCTATTTGGTCGCAGATCATATGATAACGTGAGATTCACTTTCTCCCCAGATAACAAATTGCTCCCCAACCATGATCGGATATTTGTACCTTATTTTGGGCTTCCTATGTCTTGTTTTGACAAATGGCCTCAAT